>OY757929.1:63147980-63155480 GCA_963585895.1 Sepioteuthis lessoniana | reverse complement strand
TTAATCCCATTCCTAAAAACAGAGTTGGAAATCTTTAACTGACTTCTCTTTATTTATGTGTTCAACAGTTTCCAAACGACCACCCCAATTATATACAACAATGATCCTCTACTTGCTGTCCGTTAATAACATGTAACCCTCGATGCTAATTTGTACGACCCTACATCCAATTAAAAAAAATGCTCTTCGATCTTTTTGATGTTGACTGTGAAGAAATTCCATTATAAACTGAAATGGAACAACTTGATGTTCAGTGTTCAGAAGATTTGAAGTCCGAGTTTCTTGCTTGCCTCATCCTTGATTTCAATTAAAACGGCGTAATTCCATCGGGATGAATCCGTGGCCTTATTTCTCACACCCAGCTGGTAGAGAGCAACGTTAATCTTACATACCACTGTGAACAGCTGTTCTTCCAAATGAAGCATGCCATGAGCACGCTACCTACGCTACTTATTTAACTGTGATGTTACATCTTCTTTTAATTGCTTCTAATATCAGATGTCTTATTCATCATCATCATCTTGTCTCGCCGCCAGAACAGATCTCCTTGACCTTCTCTTGCTACCCATCTAAATCGTCCATCGCTCCCGGTAGGTCATTAAGGCTACATCCTGTATCGACAAAAAGCTGTTGTATATAGGTTCTAGTGGGTGGCTTTGCCTTTCCTCGTTCATGTGAAGGGGTTCACAGATTACATTGTAAATTTATCTGTTCTTTTAAGATCCCGGAGCCAGACCCTCCAAAGTTAACTTTATGGCCCTGGGGCTGAAAATGTTGAGGGCCTCTGATATTCAGCATTCTGAAATTTACATTAATGTATATATATATAACGTGTTCTCCAAGGTATATACAGTCTCACAAATAAATACGTATGGCCCTGTCATTTATTCTTTAACAAAAAGAAAACATTAATATTAGGTAAAATTTATTATCAATCTCAATTTTGTTGAAAAAATAAATTGCATAAAAATGTAAATAAGGCCTGTACAAATTTTGAACTTATTGTTTCATAGTTTCAGTTCAGTTGGTAATCAATTATGCCTGATACTGTCCCTTTTGATTGCATAATTTTTCCTAGAATTAATACAAATCTGTCACCTTTGGTTTATATGTAAATTAGCTTATATTAGATTTGTTAGGTTGTCCTTATTTATGGAATGTTCAGTCTATTTTTCTATTTTTCTTTCTTTCTCTCTCTCTCTTTCTCTTTCTTTCTTTCTATATCTCTCTTTCTCTCTATATATATATATGCGAAGCGCTTATATATATACATATACATGTGTGTGTGTGTGTGTGTGTGTGTGTGTGTGTGTGTGTGTGTGTGTGTGTGCTTTGCATGCAGACAAGTTAGTGAGCTAAGCTTGTAGACCATATTTAATGTGTTAAGTTCTTACAGTGTACTTCCAATCTTGTGCCAATTTTAGCTAAACTTTATGAGGATTCAGTATAACAACCATATAACTGTATTGGGAACTTATATTGCATAGTATTCTAAAACTTTCTCTCTTTAAGAATATAAGTTATAAACTTTATTAGAAATTCATTTGCAAGTCCAGCAGTTTTTCAACATTTTGAAAATACTGGATACATTTCGGTAAATGATTTCTTCAAAATAGTGGCCTTTATCTTTTGACACAGTGTGACGGTTTTGTTTTGTTTATTTGTTTATATGTTGATATTCATTAGGAAGTTATTCTCATCATATGTTCAATGTTCCATTGCCTTTTTTTAATTGCACTTTTTATTAGCCTACAATGTTTGTTTTTTTTTTGCATTCAGTTCTATCTCTCATTCCTATAAAATACAATCAATTTACAGTGCGGAATGAAACACTGTCAGCTTCGTCTGATTTTATTTCTTACGACGATAATCATTAGACTCATTGCGCCTTTCTTATACTATGATTGTGTTAATACACAAGTATTTTTAATGGGATACGTAATAGTTTGTTATTGTGCTTATTTGAAACCGAATATTTATCGACCAAAATCTTATGAAAAACGTCAATGCTGGATAGGTTTTATGGCATATCAACTCTTGTAGGTTATTGAATGCTAAATCTTGTTTATGCATACATTAAATATATGATTTGTAAACAAATAGTTTGTTGGTAACAATTTTAAATCAACTGAGGGTTATTTTTTTTACAAACAGTTAAAGGGATTCAAGCATTACTATCTCACACTAATGGTTCTATTTAATACTAATCAATTGTCTGCTCAAAATTAAAAGATTTCAAGTACTCCTATCTAACTCAAATAATTTGAACAATTTGCTCTGAATTATAGGTTTATACATAAAAATGATTTTGAAGATTGGCGAACATCAGCAGAAATATGCTGTTATGATTTCTTTGTTATACTGCTTATATATATGCTATCGTTCACTCTCATGACTGATATGAAATCATTATATATATATATATATATATATATATATATATATATATATATGTGTGTGTGTGTGTGTGTGTGTGTGTGTGTGTGTGTGTGTGTGTGCGTGTGTGGACTGTATACAATGCCAGAATGGCCATTTAACTTTAGGCTGAAAAGCTATTGGCACGGAATGAAATCTGTGAATTACAACAAACTAATACATATAGAACAACATTTTCGACGAAGAAATCACGATTTTAACTGAGGTATAAAGTTTAGCATCCTAGAAAGAACCAAAAAAATCACTGGGAAATATGACGGCAATAGTAGAAACACACAAAGATAAATGGATAAAGTGCTTTCAAACACTTACCCCAAATGGTTTTAACATCAGGTTGAATGGTCATCCAGACGCTGCTTTAATATAGGATGGCCAGAATTATGGTTATATATAAACAACTAAATAAACACACAGCTAATTTGCAAGACATCCTACACAGGCAAAGATATATTCCCTAAATAAAGGGGTCATAAAAAGTCAGTTTAAGACACTCGGATAAGAGAAAATACTTTTCATTCAAGAAAAGGAAATGCAATGTTATTAGTTCATTTTTTCCGCTTCTCTTAGAGTAAATAAATCTTTCAAAACTTTTTTCTCCAAAACTTTTCTTCTGGCAATCATATCATCGAAATTAATTCAGAAAGCTTGAAAAATGAATAATTACAACAAATATTACTATTTTTCCACTTACTTTTCTTCATCTATCTATCTATTTATCTTATCACAGGCACGCAAACTTGTACACACACACAAACACACGCACACGCGCGCACACACACAAAAACACACTCATACACACACGCACACACACACACACACACACACACACACACACACACTATATATATATATATATATATATATTAAGAAAGAATGGTAAATATACGCGATATATATCTTAGTTAGGACAGTGAAGAAACAGAGTCAACACTCGAACCGATCATCACATAGGCGAGAAATTGACTGTCATCAAACGTTATCCAATGTTATATATACGTGGTGCATTCAATAAGTTTACAGACTTTTTTGTACAGGCATTTAAAATTGACTTAGACTTTTGAGAATTTAGTATTTTATTGCTATACATCTTAAGTGATGACTGAACAATTTTTATGATTTCAGGTTCAAATGAACAGCTACAGCAGGAATTGGAATACACGCTACTGGTGATATAAAGAAACAGTATATCTGTAGTTGACAATTTATATTTACGAGGATCATTATATAAGTTTCCAGACTTTTTTCGTATGGGCACTTTTATCGATAGTACACACACGAAACTCTAGTCCCCTTCGAAGTAATCTCCTCCGGCTGCAATGCACTTGTACCGTTCCAACAACTTCCGGAAGGCCCCATGGGCGGCCTCATAACGACAGCCTTTGAGCTTAGGGAACAACCAAAAGTCACAGGGAGCAAGGTCTCGACTATAGGGAGGCTGGAGAATTGTCTTGATGCCAATCTTGGTTAAATAGTCTGTGACAAGGATGGAGTTGTGGACTGGTGCATTGTCCTGGTGGAAATGCCACTGAACCGATTTGAAGAGTACTGGCCTCTTCTGACGGAATCTCTTCCTAAACTCCATTAAAACCTCGGCATAGTAACCCTAACTGTAACCTTAACCCTTTAGCCAATCAACTCTAGTGTATTGACTTCCTTACTCCTTCCACACCTCTCTTCATTCCCTCGCAGACTCCCTGCCTTCCTTGAATCTCTAATGCAACTCTAAAGCTGATGCTCGATTCATACAAGATGGTTGAAAAGCATCCTGAAGCATTACATATGTTTCTGTGGCATTTTTTCCAAGTTTAAAACAGAATTTTATTGCATATCGTTTTTCTAAAGTGTCCTCACGTCCAGATTGCATTGTTGAAATTCAGCAGCTGTGATAATCAGGCATTAGTAGGATGGGTTGGATAATTATATATATACATATATATATATATATATATGGGAAATAGGAAGAAGATAGTTTTAAAATAAGATTTACATATTTTGTAAATTATTTTTTTGCCAAAATCGAATCTGCATTTGATGGGTAGAAATGTGATAATTTATGTTCAGCATCTCAACATTTAATTTTAAAATTTGATTTATCTTTGCAGTTTATATAGTTTAATATTCCGCATTGAATGAGGATTCATATTTTTGAGGTAAAGAAATATAATGTAAAAGGTCAGACTTCATTTGTCTGCAAGTTTTTACATTCTCTCTCTCTCTCTCTCTCTCTCCCTCTCTCTCTCTCTCTCACACACACACATACACACACACACACACACGCACACACACACGGGTGCGTATAGCCATATATTTATAATGCAGTTTGTTATATTTATAAATAAGCATTTTATGTAACGGTGATATATATATATATATATATATATATATATATATATATATATATATATATATATATATATATATATATATAACAAAAGTGATAATACACATAGGAATAGCATTTCTTTGCAGAAAGTTATTTTTCGATTGTTCTCGAGTAATTTCGATCTTAAATCATGTTCGGAGGAAAAGTTTCAGCGAACAAATTAGAAAGTTGTTTTAAAGATTTTAAATGAGTTTATAAGAGCAGCGAAAAAAATCAACTGATGACGCACCGTGTCCATGTCTATCCAAGTGTCTGAATATTGCCAAGAGGAATTATCAATAAGAAGCTCTGTTTGCATATTTTCAAAGAAATCGATGGTGCTAGGACCTTATGTGGCACAAGAAAGTCAGCATGCCATTTTTTTTTACTGAATGCTACACCTGAAATCTTTTCTTTGCCTGTGAGTCAACTCGTGTCCAATCCAAGGATTGCTTTTTCGACTCGTGCTCGTAGTGGCAAACCCATGATTAGTGTATTTCTGTACATATTTTTTAGATGAAACGTACTTCTCTCAACACATCATATTTTTAAAAAATTTAACATGGTTTGTATTTCTCAGCAAAAATTTGATGACAAATCTCTGTTCAAATCTGAAGCACTCCACTTGATTTGCTACCACTTCAAATAGCAAATATTTTGGCGAGATTAAATAATTTTTGCTATAAACCAATTTTGAGCAACGCAGAGTTTACATTTATGGAAAAAAATTACGTAAGGAATTTTTTTTTTCAAAATATTCCCTTTACTATTTGCATGATGGTAGGATAGATAGATAGAAAGATAGACAGATAGATTGGTTATCACCAATTACTTTATAAGGACTATCTTCTATCTATTCAGAAAAACTCACTCTGACCCAATCTCATGCATAATCTCTACAGTACCTTTGAAATTTTCACTGGGATTTTGTTCTAGATTTGTAACTGCTTAAAGTTTTAAGCCAAAGGTTTTGCAGACCAAAACTGATCGTCTGACCGATCCCATAAATGCTACTCGGGATTGAGATCTGGGAAATATGGAGCCCCACGGTAACTTGATGTGAACACTTTGTTTCCGATGCCATTTCCTTTTAAGTGTTTGCATTATGGCTGGGTACATTCTATTACTAAAAGATGCAAATGCTATTCGTCTAAAACTCTTAAAGTAATTTGACTGGCCGATTATGATGTGTACCTGGTCATCAATACTGGTACCTTCTTTAAGAAAGCGAGGAACCAGTATTTTATAAGAGGCTGTTTTCTAAACCATCCCACTGCTTTCGAATGTCTGTGGTTTTTTCACAGTGCATTAATAATCTGCCGAGACTGTTATTCGGAATAAATCGACACTCATCGCAATCGGCAACGTTCTTAAATCTTTTTCTTCACTTTTCTTTCTTGCTTTGTCTTCTGTATATGCAAAGTCTCTCTAGGTTTTCGTCTTCCTTCTTATGTTATCACTTCTTCTTCTTCTTCTTCTTCTTCTTCTTCTTCTTCTTCTTCTTCTTCTTCTTCTTCTTCTTCTTCTTCTTCTTCTATGTGTCCTCTTTTCTTATTTCCAGCCATGTTCTGCTTTTCTGCTGTTTCTCCTCTCCTCTTATTTTTGCTATTTTCTTCTGTGTTTCCCCTCTTTTTATACCCAACATTTTCTTAATGCATATCTGTTTTCTTCTTTTACTTCCCTATTCTCAATTTACTGCATTCACTTTTCCTGCTTTCCCCCTTTCCTGTCAACGCTTTCATCTAACCAACATATTAATTCAATCCCGCGTTGAATTATGGGGAAATCGATTTCAACTTAAGATTTAGAAGGTGCTTATATTCTGCTTTGCTTGATGAGCGGACATAGTTCCAAGTTTGAGGAAGCCCATCACTTTGCTTCATTTTATCGCATGGGCCTATTGAATTCTATCCATCTTGTTTGTTTATAGAGGCATCAATTTGTGACTAGGCAGTCACTTGACGACTATTATATGGCCAACAAGTCAAATACTTAATTTACTTCCATGGCAGAAATGCAGATTTGTATAAATCTAATCCTCCAATTGGCATGCCACGTGAAAGCATCAGTGGTCGGCGTTGGATTAACCATTTAGTGACAAACACATACCAATTCAATGGCAAATTTTCTTAAAACACAGAGAGGGGGGTAAGAGAGAGAGAGAGAGATACTTTGATGAATAACTTGTTGGTTGGATTTAGGGCATATTAATTTTCGTTGAGTCATTTAATACTGCAGTTACATAGGACAATTCGATGGAAGAAACATGCCGGTGTTCAACACAAGGCCAATGAACAAGAGCATCAAACTCAATATGGATTGATGAAATTTTACGAGACACGTTGGCCGATAGTGAAACTGTTAGGGTGATACAAAAAACATGAAAAGGTCCATGAAGATTCAAGAACCTGAGTATCGATTATGTATTGAACCGCTTTCAATTGTGAACCTCTATTACTCTCCCTCTCTTTATCTCCCCGTCTCTCTATCGATCAATCAAGTGACCGGCACTAATATAACACCCATTATATATATATATATATATATATACACATTTACACACGCACACACACACGCACACATAAACATACTCATATACGAGGTGCATACGATAAATTTCCGGACCAATTTCGTATGGGCACTTTTATTGACAGTACACACAAGAAACTCTAGGTCCCTTCGAAGTAGTCTCCTTCGGCTGC
>OY757929.1:63052980-63142980 GCA_963585895.1 Sepioteuthis lessoniana | reverse complement strand
GTTGTTCATTTAAACCTGAGATCATAAAAATTGGTCAGTCATCTCATGAGATGTGTAGCAGTAACATACTGAATTTTTTAAAATGCCTTTACAAAAAAAGTCTGGAAACATATTGAATGCATCACGTATATTAGAAAATAAGTATATATATATATATATATATATATATATATATATATATATATGTATCTATGTATGTCTTCTTGTGGGTTGGTTGGTTGGTTTGATTGTACGATGTATCAGCCGTTTTGCGGTCATTTAACGCCGAATTAATTTTCAAACAATGCAATTTAATATAAGCATAGTTTTTGTTAAGATACGGTTAAATGTCAAAACGGTGTAGTCAGCCCTAGTCAACTTGACGATTTTACTGTGTATATATATATATATATATATATATATATATATATATATATATATATATATATATATATATATATATATATATATATTATGCTATTATAAGGCATTTTTTATTATTTATTACTAAATGCTTCGTAAATGAAACTGAGTAAGGAAATATGTGTAAAATATGTAAATTATTTTGTATACATACAATTTCTTTTGTCCCAGAAGAGTTTCATTTTTTTTTTTTTTCAGTTTCAGATTTTTTTTGTTTCAGTTTGAATGTAGAAGATGAATAATACTTAATAATAGGGTTATTATGAAGCTATATCAATCAGTATGAGATCTTCACTGACATTTGAAGTAAATGCAATTGTAATGGTCAGTGACGAGAACTTGGAAACTACTTCTCTACGGTAAGCTTTCTGTAGTATGGAGATTTTTTACTCTTTTTCTACACATAAAGATTTGCTAAGTTGTGGCACGGAACCAGATGTATGGAACACATAATAGCAGTGTTTGAACTCACAAGTAATAGGTTGTTAACTATTACACTATGTGAGGCACCTTATATCATATTAACAATTTTTTTTTGTTTTATCTATAATCATGACGTGTCGTAGTCTTTTTTGTAATTGATAGTGCGTATTCCTTCTCGTTTTTATACTAAGTTTAACTTAATCCGTGATATGTACCTTGGATAACTAACAGTAATTGCAGTTACTATGAGGTCACCCACTTTAGTACTCTGAAGGCTCGACGCAACTTAACTTCGGCAAAATAGAGGGAACTGATGCTCTCAGCGTGACTAGACAATAAGTCTTCTTTCTAGTTACAAACTTAACAATCTTTTGGTCGAGTCGCTCAAATTTCTTCTTTAGTTTCTTAGGCCCTCTCCTCTTTTTCCCCTCACCTCATCACCTTAAAAATGATTTCATCAGGATGCTTCATCATGCTTTCACGCATTTTCTTTTCAAATCCCTTCAAAAATGATTTTCAAATCCTTTTAAACCGTACCTCATTATTCCTCATACCACCTCTCCCAAAAAAAGGAAGGAAAAAGTACTCCATATTTAAGCATTTTTATCGTATCCTGCCTTCACTTTTCATAAAATCACGCCATTTTTCTATTCTAACTCATTTTTCTTTCTTTTTTCGTTTTCAAAGATAATAAAATATTTCTTTCATCGAACTGTCAATAAGGTCTTAGTTGAGAGAAAAGACTTCTTGATACCCCAGTCAGAATCAGAATTGAATCCTAATCGAGATTCATGCTTACAAAATAACCTCATTTCCTTTTCGCGCCTTTTCCCCCACTTATCCTGTCTGCTTCTTTCATTTCTCTTTTCACTTTCTTCAGAATGGCGACAAGCAGATACGTTACTCAGCTGCTATATTTAGAAGCCCACTTTTCTAAAATTAAGACACAAAATAGAACATTTTAATTTCACTCGAACTATTCTGAGTCTTTGAAATGGGGAAAATATTACAAATAAGCAATTTTTTGTTAAAAGCTTCTACGCCTTTTTAGCATAAGACCAAAATGTTACAAATAAGATGTTATATATATATATATATATATTTGTACTTTTCGATCGAAAAAAACCCTGTTTTTTCGTCATGAATAGAACCTACTGAAAGAAACATTAAGATTTTATTTCAAAATCAAAGAACAGGAGATATTTTTAACAGTAAATTCATTAAAGTTATTTTTGATCAGTAATATATCAAGTCTTCGGCGAGGTTTAGAGTACGCTGAATGCATTTTCGGAGAGGGATAAGGCTCCCGACAGAAAGGTATGTCCTGGGTAAGACTCTAAACGGAATCTAATGGTAAGCCAAATTCTGGACCTCTGGTGAGTGTCGACTATCAATTCGTTGCCATTACTCCCAGGTTCACCCAGTTCCAGTGTATTGGTATCTGTTAGGGTCCTATATAAAGTTAAAATATATTTTAAAAAGTTATTTGTATTTGAGTACCACATTACTGTTTGTTAAGGATTTGTTACTTGAAACTATATTTTTACGAAGTATTATTAACGTTATTAGTAACTTGAAACCTTATAACTGTTTCCAAACGATTATTATTGAATATGAATTGTTACTTGGTTCTTTATTGTGTATAAAATATGAGAATAAGATGAAAATACTCGAAATCATAGACCTATTTGAAAATTATTTGTATTAGATAAGAATACTTGACATCATAAAACTCTGTGAAAAACTCTAAAGTAACATCTACCAAAACGATATAAATATAAACGTACAGTGTTTTTGATTTTCTAATCTCTAGGTATAAAATAACTCTTGGTTGGTTGACATGCCATTAAACGCAATCAATGTCAATCATCAGTATATTTGTCAATATCTTGAGGTACATATACCTCGGATGGCCAAATTTAGCACCGGGGAATTCCTATTTCTATATATCTTTTGAAACTTTGTTAAATAAGAGATTTAAAAAAATTACATTTTCAGGTATTTCTCAGCCCAAATCCTAGCATAGTGTAGACCACGGACATGAAAGGCTCAGGGTTTCAAGAATTAAAAACATATAAATCGAATAATATTGACAGTTTACAAGTACATGTTTAGTAGTTGATGTATTTGATAAAATATTCCCCCAAAATTAAACAATTGGACGTGGGCTTGCTAACGCGCATAATTCCCAATGATGGTATTTGCTGGATGTACATGTCAGTCTCTATCCTCTTTTCATGTAATATGTAAAACATTGAATTGGGTTATATGGTGCCGGCAAAAAGGAATAAAAGTCAATAAATCATTTATCCATTTACGTAGGAGAATAGAACATTGATGATTTTTCTAATATTTATTAGAGCAAAGTGAATGTAAGCTGCCCGAGACGGTGTTTGAATTCATTTCATCAATTTAATCATTTGCTCTGCCACCTATAATCCCCATACAAAAGTACAATTTCATATGAATTAAATTGCAAATTAAAAAAATCCTTACGCAATATTTTTCAAATCAGAATGCATCTGGGAGTAATGGCAACAAAAGGATGACTCGACACCCTGGTGTTCTAGAATTGGTGTATTACTACCGAATAGGGTTTAGTTTCATATTGCGAATACAATTTTCGTAATTTGGCTTACTGCACTTCACTCTAAGCGTCGGCGACGATAGCAGATGAAGTGTCTATTTCGTGAAAGAAGTGTTGTGACCCTCTACTTATCAAATGTTCGAAACAATATCTCCAGTAGAAACTTGTTAAAATTATAAATACATATAAACGATTGCAAGGCGTGACTATTACAACACAAAAATATGTTTTAATCCTATCATTTTGTTGTTTGAAAATTATTCAATGAAAATTTCCACATTGGGCACTTACACTTTCCATAGAAATGCCTAATTTCATTTGAATTATTTTTCAAATAAGCAAAATTGTTACATAGGACGTGGCTGTTTCGGTTCAGAACAGTCAAGCCAATAATAAGAAACAGTTGTTTGTGGTTGGGTAGAGGATTCCTTATAAAGATCACTTGGTGTATTTTGTTCTAGAGGGAGAATGAGTGAGTCACCAGTGATATCGGGATAAAATTTTCTTTTGCATCAAGGGTTTTTTTTTGCGATGAAGGTAGTTTTTATCTTGTAACTTTTTTTTATTTTTTTATTTTTTTCGTCAATATTTCTCTTCCTAGTTCTTTCGATTGGAGCCTAATTTTCCCCATTTCTTCCGGACACCGACCAACCGACTAACTTGACCATTTTTCTCTTCTCAGCATCTTTTTACCTCAATTTATTTTTGCGAAAAATTTAGTTATTTATTGATATGAACGGCAAGTAAGTCAGTCTAGAATTATTCTTAGTGGTTAGGAAATCGCGTTCACTCTACATTTATATTTACATTTTTTATATTGTTATTTCTTAGTGCTTTTCACGCTTTGTGTAAATTCTGTTCAGGACGAGGCTGTTTGAATTGATCAATTGATTTTAATTGCATATCAATTCATATTGGGTAATTTTATGCCGAGAGGTTTGGGAAATGCATACATCGTACGCTTATATTTATATTGTGTAGTTTCTCAAGTTGTTTGCAAACGGTTAAACGATATCAATTAATCCTGTCATATACAAATAATTTTTAACAAATCTATTTGATCAATAGCTGGGACCGTATCATATACTAACACTTCGGCTCAGAGAGGATTTGGAAGTAATAACAAGGAAAAGGTACCCCAGTCTCCAAAACTCCATAACTGGAGCATCAACACTAGACGCTAAGTTTCATACTCGAGACACCTTTTTTCATTGAGAGGTTTGTTAATCTTTCGCCGGGGATACACTCATTTTATTTTAAGACCCTCCGTTCGGGCAGAAGACTACTAGCGTTTTACTTTGTGTTAATCCTTTTGGCATGTATTGATATCTTCTCTACCAGACAACTATAGGGAAGCAAGATTGACGGATTTCTCTAGGTAGGAAAACTTCTATTGGAGAAGGAAGACTCTAAATTCAAAACAAGTTGGAGTCTAACATTGCTTTCATCCTCGTTCAGGCAACTCCTGTGGCGAAACTGCGGCAAACTTGTATAGAACATTTAATTTCCCTTGGAAACCATCGGTGTTGTAAAGATGGGTGGGGACAAGCTGTATGAGCAACTACTGGTATTCCATAATTGTGCCAAGATTCGGGCGTAGATCCATGGTCTTCTTTAAAGATCGACAGATGCCATAGATAGATATACAAATCCTTAAGAATGGCATTAATGCTGGGCTATTGATAATTCTTCACAACAACCCTTTTTACTGCTGTGGACCTCTTTCTGGAATATTCTCTGTAGCCGATACGAATCTATAACGCACAAAGACAAACAGTGAAATCGGCTGTTTGTTCGAAGCGATAGAGTGTCTTTCAGCGACTCGCTATCAATACAGCTATTCAATCGGGTTTGATAACTCCTACCGATTGATCAAGATAAGACGAATTGTGAACAATGCGTTTATTCTTATACGCATTTCAGCTTACTTAGCTTTATTATACAATTAACAATACGTGCCCTGTAGGTGGAGCCTCGGATACGCCGACTGTATCCCCAGTAGTTATAAGAACCCCTACCCCATAAAAATAGAAAAAAGAAAAAAGGTCTTGTAATCACTGTAAACTATTTTGCTGGGTTTTAAAGTTTCTTCTTTTGTTGCCATGACACCCTACTCTACTCTGACCCGGTGCTTTTATACCTTTTAGAATCTTTTCTATGAGCAAGATAGATCTATTTGGTTAATTATTAATATTAGACTGGAACACTTAAAACTATATAGCTGTTTGCAAACAAATGAATATCATTAAATATGAATCGTTTACAGTATTTCATAGGAACACTTAAAATCATATAACGGTATGCAAATTATTTATAGCAGCTTGAATACTTCATACCAACTGTGCTCAAACAAATACATATTATTATAAAATTAGAATTACGTGGAAATGCTCTAAACCATATTGCAATATACAAATTATTTTATGTTTAGAATAGTTAATTGATGTTATAACTATTTACAAATTATGATTAATGGCCACTTGAACCCTAACCTTGAAAAAGTAACATCGGTATCAAATAATTTGTGGTGTTATCACTAACGGCAGCTCTGTCAACTCTAGCGATCAATTAAATTTCTGCTGTGTGAAAGTTCAATGATCTATTCTCTTTGATCAGTTACTCAGGCTCTAAAAACACCTGAAACAAGTGACAATGCCATTCTTTGGAGTACATTCGCCGGCATTTCTTTGTAGGAACAAACTTTACTCGGATTAATGGGTGGTTTTCTCTCAATCTCATTCCACACTACGGCTTCTCCTGAGACTGACTCCAGCCACACAGAAGCTGAATCAAAGCAACCCAACTTCTTTTATCGGGATTCTCAAACCGGTACATACCCTAATCCCATTTGTGTAGGTCTTACGTTTGACCCTCTCCACACGGCCACTTTGATGGATAAGTGTGTAATGATTTTGGAAAGTCTTGTTAATTGCTTCTTTGAAACTGGGTTGCCAAATAAAACATACATCATTGCTTTTAGTCTACCGATCAAGACATTAAACTTTTTCTACTCATCTCTATCGAGACTGCTGGTTATTTTTAAATAGCTTATCTATTCCTACACCCTGTCAACCTTACTTTAGCACTCATCTATATTATTACCACAGTTGACATGTAAAACCAACCAACCAACTATATCAGACATCGACAACAAGATATTTTATTAAACAAATTGAAATATAATAACTTTTACCCGGTAATCAAACAAGCATTTAAATTACTCTACATGAGAATGGCCGACAGGATAAAGTCGTGGATTAAGATCTACTCTTTGGAATGTAAAGTCCGAGGTTCAATACCAGGTTCATCGGAAAAAGAACGCTATATCACAAGAGTTAACTAGGTTGAAGAATTAGAATAGATAATTCGAGGAGAAGTCTTTCCCCTTTGATTAAGGGTCCTGTTTGAAATTCCCTAAACATAATCTACTACGACATAAGACGCTAGAAAAAGTTTAAAAGTACAGAAACGGAAACGTTTTGCATGTAACAACTACGATGAAAGAAATATCCGGATTATATGAATAATGTAAACAAATTCCTTTTCAGTTGGCTTAATTTCCTCATGGCTTTTCTTTCTCCAGAGAAACATACACCAATCTATTTTTAAAAAATCATCATATTTTATTTTCCTACTACATACGAAAGTTCCAACATTTTTAATCCCGAAGATTTGCACCCCAAATCTGTAAATGATGAATTTGACTATACAAAAAAATGCTTCGCATGATTTAAATATTGTGAATCCTTTATCCTACGTGCTGAAATAAAAGCTATCAAATTTTACAAATGTAAATATTTTCCAAAACGTTCTAACAATATTTTTTCAAGAAATAATTTACAACACAGTTACATCATTTTACCAAGGAGTTCAACCACAAACATCAAAGAAAAAACTTTAGCAAACTTAAAATGAAAACAGTAACAAAATCTTCAGAAACAATTAAGAATATAATCAATAATGAAAATTATAGTATCCACCATAAATTTGATGTTGGCGTTTACGCTATCCAATGTCTGGATTGTAATAAAGCTATTTGGGTGAAATATCCAGTAATGTTCAAAAAGGAATGCCTTCACAAACACAATACCTTGATGAAAGGAAACGAAAATAATGCAATTGTCAGACATAACTTAGAAGTCATTAAGGACTTTAACTTTAGAGATTCTAAAATGTTAGTTTATATACAGGACAAACACACCGGAAGATTGTTAAATCTAGCATCATTTCTAAAAACAACCCTATTTAAACAAGGTTCCGGCTTTTTCAACTCATCTTCTTATTCAATCAAATTAGTGCTAAAATGTTACAACATATCTTATCTGAAATAAGTTAGCTTCCCTTATATATATATATATATATAGAGAGAGAGAGAGAGAGAGGAGCAAAAGACATCAATGAGGACATTTGTTCTTCTCAGCAAGAAACCAGATATCTCCCATTAAAGAAATTAGAGAAGCAGCAAGCAAAAGCTATCAGAGCTTCTGATTTGCTGAGATTTCTTACATGAGATGTGTCAGGGCGCATTCAGACTATTTGGAATTTTCTTTTGTTAATGACGAAGGTCCTTGCGATTCAGGTTAAAGAAACTAAAGTTTTAGATGTCCTAGCAAAGAATCAAATGGAAATATTGACATCTCTGTGTGTGTGTGTGTGTGTGTGTGTGTGTGTGTGTGTGTGTGTGTGTGTGTGTGTGTGTGTGTGTGTGTGTGTGAAATACAGTAAAAGACAAAACTACGTGAACTTGAATTAAACATGATCATTTAAAAAAAAATCAAAATCAATTCAGAGTTGGTTATAAAACATTTGTACTGGAAAGAGATTTTTATTGTTAATTTTTCTTCCGCAAAAAACACCTTTTAAAAGGGATCTTTAAATTATTGTCTGTTTTCCCCTCAACTTTTCTTAATTAACTTGATAAAACCTGCCCATACAGAATGAAATTCTCCATTTTGATTATTAAAAAATATATACTTAATTGTTAAAATTAATGTTAGTTTTTTATCAAATAAATACTTACTCTTTTCCATAAAACTGAATCAAATGTAAAGGGATTAATTAACAATTACTAAATCAGTACTACTCATTCTTAAAAGTATTCAGAGGTATTTACTCATTTACAAGACGATTCTTACAATTTCTATTTAAAAAAATCACCCAATCGGCTGGCCTGGGGATATTTGCACTGTATTCACTTCATACAGCTAAGAGATTTTTCTCCAAAAAATAAGAGGTGTTCCGGGTATTGAACGGCACAACATCCGGTGGAGAAACCCAATTTCTGGAGTTTCAAGAACTATAGAATATTAATTCGTTGCCATTATTCCCAGGTTCATTTCATAAATACGATTTAATAAAAAATAACAAGCAAAAAAAGTATACTATCATTAAATTGATTGTTATGCATTTCGACTGTCAAATTTTCTTTAATGTATTTCTTTAGTAAATTAAACTGTCATTAAAATAAGATGAATTTTGTTGTTGTAACTACATCTATTCGGCGTATAGTAAATATATAACAGTTTTAATCATTATTCACGAGTTTGTACACCCTCCGACCCACACACAGACATAGACACAGAAGCACATACGAATATATATATATATATATATATATATATATATATATATATATATATATATATATATATACTTCGTCAGGTTTTTTTCTTTTTTTCTATTTCTACAGTTTGGTTTACTTTTCTGTTTAGTAAGGTTTATTGATGTCGCGAAACAGACAGATGGATTTTTTAGAAAAGCTTCCAATTTGACGACTGAACGTGTGTATTACCTAATGTTGTTAAAGTCGTCACGACTAACCCAGTGTTGTCGGCTGTAATTACTTCGGAGAAAAATAGATGTCATAAAATAGATTTAATAAAACGGAAAAAATACGTAAGGGGAGATGAGTACAAAAATATTGATAGAAAGAAAGAAAGAAAGAAAGAAAGAAAGAAAGAAAGAAAGAAAGGTTGCGAAGTGAAGAATGAGAAATAAAGCGAACAAGAAAGAAAAATAAGAAAAGTAAGGAACAGAAAGTAATTCAAAGAAAAAGCGTAAACATATTTGAATAAATATAAAAACGAAAAACAAAGATTGAAAGAGGACAAGAACAAAGAGAATAAAGAAAACGAGAAAAATTTCAAAAAAAGAAAGAGTTGTAGAAAAACATAGAAGAAATACAAATAAAAAAAGAAAACAGAAAATTTTAGAAAGTCAACAAAAAGAAAAGACTTTAAATATTGAAAGAACATTTTTAAAAATATAAACAGTGCTTGAAATTGGAAAGAAAAAAGAATTAGATCGATAAATAAATAAATAAATAACGATACAAATAAGAAGAATAAAAGAAAAGAGAAATAAAAACATGAAAGTACGATAAAAATATCAAAAACATAGGATTAATAAAATAAAGAAAAATAAACGAATAAAAAGAAAAATCCGTAAAAACAAAAGATGGTAAAAAATAAGAAAATCAATTAAAAAGAAAAAGAAAGAAAGAAAGAAAGAACCAAAATGACTATGAAAAAGAAAGGGGGAAATAAAGAAAGTATGAAAAAGAAAAGTGTAACAGAAAAGAACCAAGAAAAAGTGAATTGCTATACATAAATGAACTCTAGAAAGAAAGAAAATCTTAAATGATTATGAAGGAAAAAGAAGAAAAAATCAGTTGATAAAAATGATTGAAGTAAAAAAGAGGGAAGAAAAAACTGAATAGAGCAAAGTAATTAAGAAAAAGAAAGAAAGAAAACGATCCAATAGAAAAAGAAAGGGAAAAAATTATTGTGAAAGAAAGAAAGAAAGAAAGAAAGACTTCATAGAAAGAGAAAAACCTAAAATGTAACCTAAAATGATGAATAAGCTAAAGTAAGAAACGTTCAAGGCAAAAAATCCTTTAAGTAAATTCAACGGATAAAACTATGAAATATGATTAAGAATCAGAGAGAAAGCAAAGACAAAGAAGATGACGCAACCAAGTCAAAGAATGACAGAGAAAAGAAAATTGGAAGTCTAAAATGTCTACAGATAAACAATAAAAAGACCTCCGGGCGGAAAATAACTTTGAAATAATTTTTTGGAATTAGAGATAAAACTAATCATAAGCAAAAATAAATGATAAAATAAAAACTACGAGTGGTGAAAGGAAAGTGGATTTAAAAGTAAAACAAAACTAAACAAAACAAAACAAAAATATGTGAGAGTTAATAGCTGAAAGAAAAGGACATTAAGAATGAAAATAAGGTAAACCATGAAGGTAAATACAATATGAACAAATTGATAAAAAGAATCGAAACCGACATTCCATGAAATATGCGGTTTGCAGCAATCATTATCATCATTATCAAAGTGTGAAGACAACATAGATTCCTTTGACTCACTCACTCCATTCGTCACAATCGGCCACCGTTCTTGGCACGTTAGACCTTACTGAGGAAACTGATGCATGTTTTCGCTGGTTGTTCAACACTGGTTTGTTCATGTGTAGTAATCCATAGGGGACTTACCATTTGATATGGGATTTACTCTTGCGTTCGTCCTTATTTCTCCAGTAGGGCCCAATACCTGTTACTCGTCTAATTTGAATGGTTTGTATGATGGGAAGTAAGTGACTGTACAGTTACTGTTTTGTAGGGTGCTGCCTCCACGATTTGTTCACAATACTATGCATTGTAGTTCCCATCAAGCCATTTCTCTAAACGTTTCATTACCAACAATTATATATATATATATATATATATATATATATATATATATATATATATATATATATATATATAATCTAAATAGAAAATTGAAAAAAAGGGACAGAAAAGTTATTATAAACAGAGTAAATGTTTTAAAAGAAGAAAATAAATAGAGATCACAAATTATGAAGCATATCTGCGAGAAGGAAAAAATATCGTTACGTCGGAAGAAAAAAACAAAAAAAAAAAAGAAGAAAAGAAATAAATAAAACACGCATGGATTTGATAAACAATGAAAATTAAATAAAACCAAAACTATTTCCTGGATAAAAAAAATTAAAGCATCATCCTAGCCAACAGAAGTACATGTCATCGAAAAAAAAAACGAGAGAAAAAAAAAAAAGAATCACATTTTTAAAAACCACTAAAATATTTTTTTAATGAAGGAGATTTTGAACGAAAGAAAAATGCAGTGATGTTCGATTCTGATGAAAACGAAAGTAGGTCGAGTTTTCTTTTATAAGATCTGTGTGAATTATGTAAAGAGCAGGCGACATTGTTAAAGACACCGCCATCTTTGTTTATTTGTAACATAAAGTGTCGAATTCAGTTTCATCACGGTCTTGTTTTGGTAAGTTATTTTTTCTTCTTTCTTTTCAACTTCAAAAACAACTTTAAAATCAATCGTGAGATTGTGCTGCATTTATGTAAAGAATAATTACACAGTTTGTATAGAAAAGGACTGCTAAAAATCGCTGAAGACTGAACGAGTGAAAAGACGATTACGGTAAAATTAAGCAAAGAGAAATATTGTCTGGAAGAGGAATTATATTATGTACTTAAAATAGGTAAGAAAAAGGAGAAGAAAAGAAAACTGAGTCTCTGTGAGAATAAAAGAAAGAAGAAAATAGAAAGAAGACACATGATAATGAAAGTAAAAAGATTTATTTTTGATACACAAGCTGTCATGATTAAGCTGTTACACTAATCTATATCAGCAAGTATCCATATTGTTTTTACCATGCACACGGAGACAGACTCAAAACTGTATATAACCGAAATGGGAGCCACATGCATAAATAGAGTTAAATACAGAGTACTACAGAAATACAGTCCCCATTTTTAACTCTTTCCTCCGTGGTTCAAACGAACTTGGGCAAGTGACAAGGGTAGCTTCAAATACCTAAAGTCTTACCATTTGTTTTCTGATAATATCAGTTATGATCAGTAGTTAGACCAGCGCACTTGGAGACTTGACCCATGAAAGTTTTTTTTTTTAGGATTAGTGAATCTGCAATGGCTACACAAAGAGTTAATTTCATGTTACGGCGGAATTATGCTGTTCCAGATAGAAAACCTATTATAATATGGATTGAACAGCATAATTTTGACGTTACTCGAAATGAGCACGAAAAGCTCTCTGTGTAGCAAATGCAGATTCACCAATATTTAAAAAAAAAGTTTCTAAAGCAATCGCACACACACACACACACATACACACACAAACACACGCACACGCGCGTGCACACACACACACACACACACATACATATATATGGGGGGGTCGCAACAGTATTTTATCGAGACGTTTGCAATGTGGCTGAACTTGTCGAAACTCAAACTTTACAGACGCTAAACTGAACTAAGATGGATGACTTTCTCATTTTGGCTGTGGTCCATCCATCACGAAGAAAAGGACCTCCTTTTCGGACTGGCGAAAATGACTTTGCCAGTGCGCTGACCCCCCGGTCACCAACCATCAGTCATTATTAACGCGCGTTCATGGCCCGCACCATTGTGTATCATGTGTCCTAATTATGCAAATTACGATGCTTACTTTAATTAAGACAGTTGTTTGGATACTTCATGACCGAAAGGGAAAAAGATTGTTCCGCTGCCTTAAGTTGTGTAACCGTTATGAGCTTGCGCACTGATATTCCAGTATGCGGACTCTTTTACTGGGTATTCATAAGGGTGTATTAAAAGTTTTTTCGAATCTTTAACCAATGGGGATCCACTCTAATCCGTTACAAATCAGAGCATTTTGCTTCTTTTTTATTGAAAGGTTGTATTTTTAGATAGCCGAGAAATGCATCTCTTTACAACATTGTCAAATGTAAGCGTATGCTAATCGTTTCCTATAATATTGAATTTGTTGACCTCATCTATATTTTTATTATCACAACGTTTCGGCTGATAAGTCCTTCAGCATTCTTAATGCGTTTCATGTCGAACTCGGTCACACAGAATCTCGAACTAAACTCTTTATTTGAACAACAGGGGTACACCATTCCAATTCTGTTAACCATGACCGGTACAAATATTAATTACACTTTGTTAATCTTACCAGTATAATTTTTTTCTTAGAAAAAATCAAATCAACCACGTGCAGCACTTGATTTGTGCAGAGTGGAAAGGGCGAAATAATCCCAGACAATACGGCACCAAAAAAGCAATCTCTCTCTATTTGTCGAAAACTACTATTAGGATCCTCAGTACGTATTCGGGAACCAACTGTAAAGACACGAAAAAATAGCCAGCAGAAGGGTTTCGTCACTCGTTTCTTGAATAGCCGATAAGTATTTTAAACAGGCAAGAAGCTCCCAAGAAATAAAAGTAAAAATAAACGAAAGCCGACTACTGAAATTTTACCAATTTAAACAAGTGAAAGAAAATTCAACCGAGAATTCTGCTGAAAAGATAACTTTACAGAACTAACTAAAACATTTCGACAAAACTAAAAAGAAAAGAAAAATCAAATTCAAAGAACTTTGTTTCCCGGACGATCTCTCAGAATTTACACTAAAATTTGAAACACTTTATCTTTTCTATCTTTTTCTTTCTTGTTTCTTTGTATAAAATTACTTTTAGAAAACCTTATTGTTTTTGTCTTTTCGAATCAGTATCCGAACTAGAAAGTTGCAGAACTTACCGTTTGAACTTACCGTTTAAAATTACCCACTAAAGCCCTCTAAGAACATTACCCAGTTAAATATTAAACTTGGCATTTGTGTGATTTCCTACATATCAAATTTCATCCTTTAAAATCCCTTTATATTGCAAATTTCATCTCAATAAAATTCTTTATACAGCAAATTTTATACTTTTAAATTTATTTTTATATTGCAAATTTTAACTGTAACGCTCGGATACGTGGTTTGAGAAGAGGGGTAAGCACTCATTTAACTTGAGGACTTAAACATTCAATATGGAAAGTTAAAACAAATAAAAGGCGTTAAAAGTTTAATAGACGTGAGAGAATGTCACAAAGAAGTATAAACATTATGCTGCACATTATAGATAATAACAAAGACTTGTCGGTGTCTCTCCTCAAGGCATGTGAAACTATAATTAATGAATGGTTAATTTAAATTAACAAATGAAATATGAAAATTGTGAACTCTAGCTGTAAGGTATTCTATTTAAAAGAAAGTGGCCTAAAACAAAATGAAATTGAAGACAACACTTATTCAGCCCTTGACGATTACCTCAAAAATGCAAGATATGTTGCATGCTTTAGAGAAAGTTAATATTTGCAGTACAACTACGACTGTAGAAAGTTCATAAAGATATATACAATGCACGAAATTTTGCAGGAAAAATATGAATAAAAAGATTATCTGAATCTCCTCATCCCTTGAAAAATTTCCGACCTTTGAAAAATGAAAGTAAATCCGTATCAGACAAAAAAGTTTGTTTCTACTTTAGAAAACTTAGCTACGAACCAATGCAAAAAAACTCCTCCTTAATGCAAACTGTGTTATAGTGATAGCCACAAAATTAGTTATTGTAGTGAGTATCCAATTGCCGCGTCCAGAAAAGCTAGGCGCAGAGAATTGAATCTTTGCATTCTATGTTCTAGAGGACCACACAAAAGCGAAAGCTGTCTAGGAAATTTTAATAAGTTACCCTTTCAATGTGACCAATGTAAAACGAATAGACATGTCACTCCCTAATGCGAGCACAAAACTAAGAAAGATAATCCCGCTACCTTTTTGACGGTATACACCAATTTGAAATTATCAGACCCACCATATAATTTGCCTATAGTCAGCGTTAAGATAACCAAAGGCAAAGAAAATCCAAAGTTTAACTGTTCATTTGAAACTGGTCATTTGAAGGTGTCATTAATAAGTTAGGTTGTAATGAATCTGATCCTGCTCCAGTAGAATTGAAAATAAAAACGTTTTAAGATTCTAAGGTTAAAAAACTAAATCAAATTACATTGGAAATCTAAGAAAATAAAGAAAAAAAACCGTTACCTGTCTTAGTTGACTTATCGCTTGAAATTACCGTTTAAAATTACACACTAAAAACAATACCCAGTTAAATACTAAACTTGGATTTTCCAGCATATTAGTGTCATTTCCAACATATTAAATTTTATCCCTTTATATTGCAAATTTTATGTCATTAAAATTTCTTTATGATGCAAATTTTATCCTTCAAATTTCTTTTTACCGCTTGTTGGGATTGAACCTGAAACCTCCAGATGACTGCCTTCAAAAGAATGTCTCAGCCAAACGCCTGATCCAGAGCACCATGTATCCTTGACGGGCAATTCTGATTGAATTTTTGGGACTAAAAACCTAATGCCTCTCTCACGTGTTTTTTTTTTGTTTTTGTTTTACATATTGCAATATTTTTACAGAGCCCTTTAGATCAATGGTTCCCAAATTGTATTTATCTCTTAATAATAAAGATGAGGTCAATAGTCCGAATATTCTTAGTAATAATCATCAAGCTTTATCTAAGAAATTTAGACAAATATTAAGTGTGTTCATTTAATCAACACATCCGCGAGAACAAAAAGTCAATCATTAATCTGCATTAAACAAATTTGAATTCGGAGTTTTTGTCCTCCTCGACCGGTTGCCATACCAAGATTAAAGAGCCCACTCTGCTCTACTATTCACGTATAACAGGAGAGAGAATAGATGAATGGATACTTTTCCCAAGGGAATTGGCATTATGAGAAATCCAAAAAATTCAGGATTTAATTTCGCGTCACAGTATTCATTTCCTACGACGATAACTATTACACCATGTGCGCCTCCTAAATGTAAGTGCATGTATTTACCCAAACCCTCCTCTCGCCTTGTCGGTGAGGTTTAGAATACGCTAACTGTATCCCTTGCAGAGGGTTTACGGCCTCCATAAATGGGTGACTGAGATGTGACGAAATTGCATATGATAGTGAGGTTCCAGTTCAGACATTTGGACAGAGGCGTACACTTTCATTGCCATTACTCACTTTTCAACGTTGAGCTGAAGTGGTTGTATTTGTTAAAGTCTAATCTATTGGTCAAATTAATCTGTTCTAAAAGTATTCATATTCAATTGCACTATGTGACCAAAAAATCTTATAGAACAGCAAAACAAAAATGTAATTATAAACAGACACCAAAGGCTGTTCCCTAAACTGTAGACATGAAATAATCCTCGACGGATTGGTAAGCCACTTAAATAAACCAAGCAACCCTTAAAGCACAAGAAGGATGTGAGATACTTTCATCGTAGATATTACAGTTTGATTATGATATGTATTTACCATGTGGAAGATATGATTCAAAGCCAATTTTTAAGCTGCACACAGCTGGTTTGAAGTCAGTTTTCCTTCTCTGGTTGCCTTACTAAAGCTATTGAACCCTGTCAGCCTTACTATGGATAAAGAACCCAGTCTACCTTACTAAGGATAAGGAACCTTGTCTGCTTTACTAAGGCTAAAGAATCCAGTCTGCCTTACAATTTATGCATATCTAGGGGGAGCACAAATAGATTCATGCCTTTCTCAAAGGTATTTAGCGCAAATTGAAATACAAACATCTTCGTGCGGGATCTGATCTCGGTTTGCCAATTCCTTTGCCTTCACTTATAACTATTACTCTAAGTGTACCTTAAATGTAGGTGTCGGTGAAACGACTAATGGATTTGGCGATACAAATTCAAACTTCAGCAATATGAATAAAAGCTGAACAGACTTTTTGCTGGTCTTGGTTTGCTATCAGTCTTTTAAAAGACCTAGTGAAAATTAGACAAAGCTTATTTGCACACTAAGATAAATAGACCGAGACTAATGAATTTATCTATCTCGATAAATAGATTCATATCAGTCTGTTCATATCTATCTCGATAGAAAGATAGGAACAGACTGAAATGAATAAACTAAAGTGGATGAAGAGAGAGAGAGAGAGAGAGAGAGAGAGAGAGAGAGAGGGGGGATAAGAAAGAGAGAGAGAGGATAAGAAAGAGAGAGAGAGAGAGAAAGTGTGGAAGAAATAGATAGATAAATATATAGATATTTAGATTGACTTGAGATAGATGTCATTAGCAGGTATCTTGAGACATATTTTGAGAGGTAACTCCTTCATAGAAATTTAAAAAAAGATGAAAATATTTTAATAATTCAAATAAATAAAGTAGTGAGACTGCAACCAAAGATTTCTGCAGGTTGTAGTTCAATCTCGCTGATAAAATTGTAACCAACATTGGGAAAAATATTTTCTTGGTTTTGCTCAAAGAAGTGAAAATTCCCCGACATCATTTATTGAGTACACCGATTGATCAAACAATTACAAAGAGACAGAATAGAACAAGCGATACCCGCAAACTTATTTTGATATAAATCAGATTGTATTGAGAATTACACAAAAAATGGTAAAAGACAAGGTTTACTACACTTACAATATATGTATATATATATATATATATATATATATATATATATATATATATATATATATATATATATATAAGTTTTTATATAGATTTAATAACGTGAATGTTTATCTGGGGCAGGTGCTTTCATGCTGTCTCTATACGAAAATCATCAGGTAGAGGAAACTTCCTCCATGCAATTAAATATATGTTAAAACTAATATATATTTATCTATTATTATATGATAGCTCTATCACAGACGTTGAGCACTCTCCAAATTATACAGAATTTGGTCTGCTAAAACCCCACCAAGTGAGATAATGACAACCATATATTGTTGTAATATATATATATATATATATATATATATATATATATATATATATATATATATATATATATATACATATTCTTTTTTTGTTTATTTCTTAAATTCTTATACTTTTTTAGACATTTGTCTACCCACCCCACTTTCAATTGTCACTTTCCTTATGTGTTTTCCTGATTTGCAAATATTCTATTTGATTATCACTTGGGCATGCACAGAGGAGCGTTCTGTTAATCGTCACTCTTAAATAAATCATGTAGAAGTCTCCTTCTTGTAACTCTTAAAAACGAGAGAATGGTCTCTCCTTGATTCCATCCATTTTCGAGTCGCTGCTTTGCGAACGTTATCAATAGCGACTTCCAGTTCTTTCGCAAGACCTTTGGCGGCGTCATATTGCGTGAATTATACATTGCTTCGAATTTTCTTTCTTTCTTTTTTTGTTGTTCATTTCATTTCGCTTTTATATTTTTTCCCGTGATGTATATCTGGATACCTTTTGAAATATTGTTTCTTTCAGTGGTTACTTCTTTTTAACTTTTCCAGGTTTTCTTTAATCTTTTTTCGATGTTTTTTCCTTCCCTTCTTATCTTTCTTATTTTTCTCTTGTCATCGTTTATTATATTGCATTGTCCATCGAACAAACATATTTACCACCTTTTACGTTTTATTCTATCTTTAATATTTGTTGAATAACTTTGATCTCTTATTTTTGTGCCTCCATTTCTTTCTTACATTCTCTCTTTTTGTCCATTCTTCGATATAACATTATTCCATTTTTTTAAATATTTTATGTTTCTTTCATCTCTTATTTTTTAATTTAACTGCATTTCTTTTACCTATATTCTTGTTCTTATCTCTTTTTCAAATACTACTTGGTTTGTTCTTTCTTTCTTTCTTTCTTTCTTTCTTTCTTTCTTTCTGTTCCATTCATTTTTTTTCTTTTCTGCAGGCGTTTTTCTTGTATCTTTTTTCATTATATTTCTTTCTTTCTTTCTTTCTTTCTTTCTTTCTTTCTTTCTTTCTTTCTATTTCCTAATAGTTTTTTTTAACTTCTTTCAATGTAGTTGCGCACTTATTACACATTACTTCAGTCCCCTTTTAATAATTCTTCCGTTTTTAACTGTTCCTAAATAATTTCTTTCATTTTATTCTTTGGTTTCCACTGAGTCTCTTGGCTCTCTCTATATATTTTTTTCTTTTTTGGTTTCTTTCGACTCCCTTTGGCAATTATTAACTCATTTTCTCCTCTTAGTTTCTCTTATTGGGAACCTTTTTCAACTTTGCTGCCTGAACGACCTGTTAGCCTCTGAGTAAGTCACACTTCTTGAAATGAAAGGTAAAGGGATAAAGATCTCTTCATATGGCTATTGGCAAGCAAGAGGCTTTGCTTCAGTTCATCAAGTGTGATTTACGTGGAAACACAGAAGGAACAAGAAATCGACATAGAAAGATGTTCTTCTTAGATGGAAATAGAGGATAAATAAAGAGGAAGAAGCTTAGAATAAAAGAAAGGAAAAAGAAACAAGATTGCAAAGAAAGACGAAAACGATAAAAGAGAGAAAATAAATGAGAGAGAAAATCAAATAAGAAAAAAATTTTAAAGAATGAATAAAGATTGTAAAAGTAAAATGGAGAAAGAAAGGGTGTGATAAGACAACTCATGTTAAAAGAGAAGAATCTGGCAATATAAAACATACAAAAAATGTAGAAAAAGAAAGAGTGAAAAGCTAATGTAAGTAAAGAAAGAAGAGAAAATATATGAAAATTATGAAACAAATAATCTTAATACCACAGAAAAAAAGCAAATAAAAAGAAAAAGAAGGAATACAAAAGGAAAGAAAAATAAGCAAGAGTTAAAATATGAAAAAAAAACAAAAAAAACGAAGGACAAAGAAATACAAAGAATTAAAAAAAAAAAGCAAAATAAGCAAAGAGTATGAAGCATGATAAAATAAAGAAAATGAAAAGAAAAAGAAGGAATACAAAAGGAAAGCAAAATAAGCAAAGAGTATGAAGCATGATAAAATAAAGAAAATGAAAAGAAAAAGAAGGAATACAAAAGGAAAGCAAAATAAGCAAAGAGTATGAAGCATGATAAAATAAAGAAAATGAAAAGAAAAAGAAGGAATACAAAAGGAAAGCAAAATAAGCAAAGAGTATGAAGCATGATAAAATAAAGAAAATGAAAAGAAAAAGAAGGAATACAAAAGGAAAGCAAAATAAGCAAAGAGTATGAAGCATGATAAAATAAAGAAAATGAAAAGAAAAAGAAGGAATACAAAAGGAAAGCAAAATAAGCAAAGAGTATGAAGCATGATAAAATAAAGAAAATGAAAAGAAAAAGAAGGAATACAAAAGGAAAGCAAAATAAGCAAAGAGTATGAAGCATGATAAAATAAAGAAAATGAAAAGAAAAAGAAGGAATACAAAAGGAAAGCAAAATAAGCAAAGAGTATGAAGCATGATAAAATAAAGAAAATGAAAAGAAAAAGAAGGAATACAAAAGGAAAGCAAAATAAGCAAAGAGTATGAAGCATGATAAAATAAAGAAAATGAAAAGAAAAAGAAGGAATACAAAAGGAAAGCAAAATAAGCAAAGAGTATGAAGCATGATAAAATAAAGAAAATGAAAAGAAAAAGAAGGAATACAAAAGGAAAGCAAAATAAGCAAAGAGTATGAAGCATGATAAAATAAAGAAAATGAAAAGAAAAAGAAGGAATACAAAAGGAAAGCAAAATAAGCAAAGAGTATGAAGCATGATAAAATAAAGAAAATGAAAAGAAAAAGAAGGAATACAAAAGGAAAGCAAAATAAGCAAAGAGTATGAAGCATGATAAAATAAAGAAAATGAAAAGAAAAAGAAGGAATACAAAAGGAAAGCAAAATAAGCAAAGAGTATGAAGCATGATAAAATAAAGAAAATGAAAAGAAAAAGAAGGAATACAAAAGGAAAGCAAAATAAGCAAAGAGTATGAAGCATGATAAAATAAAGAAAATGAAAAGAAAAAGAAGGAATACAAAAGGAAAGCAAAATAAGCAAAGAGTATGAAGCATGATAAAATAAAGAAAATGAAAAGAAAAAGAAGGAATACAAAAGGAAAGCAAAATAAGCAAAGAGTATGAAGCATGATAAAATAAAGAAAATGAAAAGAAAAAGAAGGAATACAAAAGGAAAGCAAAATAAGCAAAGAGTATGAAGCATGATAAAATAAAGAAAATGAAAAGAAAAAGAAGGAATACAAAAGGAAAGCAAAATAAGCAAAGAGTATGAAGCATGATAAAATAAAGAAAATGAAAAGAAAAAGAAGGAATACAAAAGGAAAGCAAAATAAGCAAAGAGTATGAAGCATGATAAAATAAAGAAAATGAAAAGAAAAAGAAGGAATACAAAAGGAAAGCAAAATAAGCAAAGAGTATGAAGCATGATAAAATAAAGAAAATGAAAAGAAAAAGAAGGAATACAAAAGGAAAGCAAAATAAGCAAAGAGTATGAAGCATGATAAAATAAAGAAAATGAAAAGAAAAAGAAGGAATACAAAAGGAAAGCAAAATAAGCAAAGAGTATGAAGCATGATAAAATAAAGAAAATGAAAAGAAAAAGAAGGAATACAAAAGGAAAGCAAAATAAGCAAAGAGTATGAAGCATGATAAAATAAAGAAAATGAAAAGAAAAAGAAGGAATACAAAAGGAAAGCAAAATAAGCAAAGAGTATGAAGCATGATAAAATAAAGAAAATGAAAAGAAAAAGAAGGAATACAAAAGGAAAGCAAAATAAGCAAAGAGTATGAAGCATGATAAAATAAAGAAAATGAAAAGAAAAAGAAGGAATACAAAAGGAAAGCAAAATAAGCAAAGAGTATGAAGCATGATAAAATAAAGAAAATGAAAAGAAAAAGAAGGAATACAAAAGGAAAGCAAAATAAGCAAAGAGTATGAAGCATGATAAAATAAAGAAAATGAAAAGAAAAAGAAGGAATACAAAAGGAAAGCAAAATAAGCAAAGAGTATGAAGCATGATAAAATAAAGAAAATGAAAAGAAAAAGAAGGAATACAAAAGGAAAGCAAAATAAGCAAAGAGTATGAAGCATGATAAAATAAAGAAAATGAAAAGAAAAAGAAGGAATACAAAAGGAAAGCAAAATAAGCAAAGAGTATGAAGCATGATAAAATAAAGAAAATGAAAAGAAAAAGAAGGAATACAAAAGGAAAGCAAAATAAGCAAAGAGTATGAAGCATGATAAAATAAAGAAAATGAAAAGAAAAAGAAGGAATACAAAAGGAAAGCAAAATAAGCAAAGAGTATGAAGCATGATAAAATAAAGAAAATGAAAAGAAAAAGAAGGAATACAAAAGGAAAGCAAAATAAGCAAAGAGTATGAAGCATGATAAAATAAAGAAAATGAAAAGAAAAAGAAGGAATACAAAAGGAAAGCAAAATAAGCAAAGAGTATGAAGCATGATAAAATAAAGAAAATGAAAAGAAAAAGAAGGAATACAAAAGGAAAGCAAAATAAGCAAAGAGTATGAAGCATGATAAAATAAAGAAAATGAAAAGAAAAAGAAGGAATACAAAAGGAAAGCAAAATAAGCAAAGAGTATGAAGCATGATAAAATAAAGAAAATGAAAAGAAAAAGAAGGAATACAAAAGGAAAGCAAAATAAGCAAAGAGTATGAAGCATGATAAAATAAAGAAAATGAAAAGAAAAAGAAGGAATACAAAAGGAAAGCAAAATAAGCAAAGAGTATGAAGCATGATAAAATAAAGAAAATGAAAAGAAAAAGAAGGAATACAAAAGGAAAGCAAAATAAGCAAAGAGTATGAAGCATGATAAAATAAAGAAAATGAAAAGAAAAAGAAGGAATACAAAAGGAAAGCAAAATAAGCAAAGAGTATGAAGCATGATAAAATAAAGAAAATGAAAAGAAAAAGAAGGAATACAAAAGGAAAGCAAAATAAGCAAAGAGTATGAAGCATGATAAAATAAAGAAAATGAAAAGAAAAAGAAGGAATACAAAAGGAAAGCAAAATAAGCAAAGAGTATGAAGCATGATAAAATAAAGAAAATGAAAAGAAAAAGAAGGAATACAAAAGGAAAGCAAAATAAGCAAAGAGTATGAAGCATGATAAAATAAAGAAAATGAAAAGAAAAAGAAGGAATACAAAAGGAAAGCAAAATAAGCAAAGAGTATGAAGCATGATAAAATAAAGAAAATGAAAAGAAAAAGAAGGAATACAAAAGGAAAGCAAAATAAGCAAAGAGTATGAAGCATGATAAAATAAAGAAAATGAAAAGAAAAAGAAGGAATACAAAAGGAAAGCAAAATAAGCAAAGAGTATGAAGCATGATAAAATAAAGAAAATGAAAAGAAAAAGAAGGAATACAAAAGGAAAGCAAAATAAGCAAAGAGTATGAAGCATGATAAAATAAAGAAAATGAAAAGAAAAAGAAGGAATACAAAAGGAAAGCAAAATAAGCAAAGAGTATGAAGCATGATAAAATAAAGAAAATGAAAAGAAAAAGAAGGAATACAAAAGGAAAGCAAAATAAGCAAAGAGTATGAAGCATGATAAAATAAAGAAAATGAAAAGAAAAAGAAGGAATACAAAAGGAAAGCAAAATAAGCAAAGAGTATGAAGCATGATAAAATAAAGAAAATGAAAAGAAAAAGAAGGAATACAAAAGGAAAGCAAAATAAGCAAAGAGTATGAAGCATGATAAAATAAAGAAAATGAAAAGAAAAAGAAGGAATACAAAAGGAAAGCAAAATAAGCAAAGAGTATGAAGCATGATAAAATAAAGAAAATGAAAAGAAAAAGAAGGAATACAAAAGGAAAGCAAAATAAGCAAAGAGTATGAAGCATGATAAAATAAAGAAAATGAAAAGAAAAAGAAGGAATACAAAAGGAAAGCAAAATAAGCAAAGAGTATGAAGCATGATAAAATAAAGAAAATGAAAAGAAAAAGAAGGAATACAAAAGGAAAGCAAAATAAGCAAAGAGTATGAAGCATGATAAAATAAAGAAAATGAAAAGAAAAAGAAGGAATACAAAAGGAAAGCAAAATAAGCAAAGAGTATGAAGCATGATAAAATAAAGAAAATGAAAAGAAAAAGAAGGAATACAAAAGGAAAGCAAAATAAGCAAAGAGTATGAAGCATGATAAAATAAAGAAAATGAAAAGAAAAAGAAGGAATACAAAAGGAAAGCAAAATAAGCAAAGAGTATGAAGCATGATAAAATAAAGAAAATGAAAAGAAAAAGAAGGAATACAAAAGGAAAGCAAAATAAGCAAAGAGTATGAAGCATGATAAAATAAAGAAAATGAAAAGAAAAAGAAGGAATACAAAAGGAAAGCAAAATAAGCAAAGAGTATGAAGCATGATAAAATAAAGAAAATGAAAAGAAAAAGAAGGAATACAAAAGGAAAGCAAAATAAGCAAAGAGTATGAAGCATGATAAAATAAAGAAAATGAAAAGAAAAAGAAGGAATACAAAAGGAAAGCAAAATAAGCAAAGAGTATGAAGCATGATAAAATAAAGAAAATGAAAAGAAAAAGAAGGAATACAAAAGGAAAGCAAAATAAGCAAAGAGTATGAAGCATGATAAAATAAAGAAAATGAAAAGAAAAAGAAGGAATACAAAAGGAAAGCAAAATAAGCAAAGAGTATGAAGCATGATAAAATAAAGAAAATGAAAAGAAAAAGAAGGAATACAAAAGGAAAGCAAAATAAGCAAAGAGTATGAAGCATGATAAAATAAAGAAAATGAAAAGAAAAAGAAGGAATACAAAAGGAAAGCAAAATAAGCAAAGAGTATGAAGCATGATAAAATAAAGAAAATGAAAAGAAAAAGAAGGAATACAAAAGGAAAGCAAAATAAGCAAAGAGTATGAAGCATGATAAAATAAAGAAAATGAAAAGAAAAAGAAGGAATACAAAAGGAAAGCAAAATAAGCAAAGAGTATGAAGCATGATAAAATAAAGAAAATGAAAAGAAAAAGAAGGAATACAAAAGGAAAGCAAAATAAGCAAAGAGTATGAAGCATGATAAAATAAAGAAAATGAAAAGAAAAAGAAGGAATACAAAAGGAAAGCAAAATAAGCAAAGAGTATGAAGCATGATAAAATAAAGAAAATGAAAAGAAAAAGAAGGAATACAAAAGGAAAGCAAAATAAGCAAAGAGTATGAAGCATGATAAAATAAAGAAAATGAAAAGAAAAAGAAGGAATACAAAAGGAAAGCAAAATAAGCAAAGAGTATGAAGCATGATAAAATAAAGAAAATGAAAAGAAAAAGAAGGAATACAAAAGGAAAGCAAAATAAGCAAAGAGTATGAAGCATGATAAAATAAAGAAAATGAAAAGAAAAAGAAGGAATACAAAAGGAAAGCAAAATAAGCAAAGAGTATGAAGCATGATAAAATAAAGAAAATGAAAAGAAAAAGAAGGAATACAAAAGGAAAGCAAAATAAGCAAAGAGTATGAAGCATGATAAAATAAAGAAAATGAAAAGAAAAAGAAGGAATACAAAAGGAAAGCAAAATAAGCAAAGAGTATGAAGCATGATAAAATAAAGAAAATGAAAAGAAAAAGAAGGAATACAAAAGGAAAGCAAAATAAGCAAAGAGTATGAAGCATGATAAAATAAAGAAAATGAAAAGAAAAAGAAGGAATACAAAAGGAAAGCAAAATAAGCAAAGAGTATGAAGCATGATAAAATAAAGAAAATGAAAAGAAAAAGAAGGAATACAAAAGGAAAGCAAAATAAGCAAAGAGTATGAAGCATGATAAAATAAAGAAAATGAAAAGAAAAAGAAGGAATACAAAAGGAAAGCAAAATAAGCAAAGAGTATGAAGCATGATAAAATAAAGAAAATGAAAAGAAAAAGAAGGAATACAAAAGGAAAGCAAAATAAGCAAAGAGTATGAAGCATGATAAAATAAAGAAAATGAAAAGAAAAAGAAGGAATACAAAAGGAAAGCAAAATAAGCAAAGAGTATGAAGCATGATAAAATAAAGAAAATGAAAAGAAAAACGCGGAAAAGAAAAATGGATTGAACGAAAGAAAATTATTCGAAAGAAAAAAATGAAATCGATCTACAAAATGTTAAAATGAAAACAGAAAGAAAGAAAGAAAGAAAGAAAGAAAGAAAGAAGAGAACGGAAGAGAATAGAAAAGAAAAGAGGTGGAGAGGCTAATAAATATGGAACCAAATAAAGCGAATATAAATAACTTGAAAATCTGGACTATGTCACAAAGTAAAGAAAGAGAAAGACTAAGTTAAAGAAAAAAAAGAAAATGAATCCAATGACAAAAGACAAACAGATAAAAAGGTGTCTGAATAAAAAAAAAAAATACTGGCGGGCTACAATAATTTGAAAGCGTTAAAATTTCCAAAACAAGTGGTGAAAACAAGAGAATATAAAATAAATGGAAATAAAAATAAGGAAAATAAAATGAATGAAAGAAAAAATCGGAAAAATTCAAAAGACACAACGGAAAGATAAAGATTTCAGATGATAAAAAAGGACAAAATAAATTAGAATTGCAGAAAAACAGAAGAAAAGAAAGAATGATTTTACAGAAATGAGAGATAAGAAGAAATGAGAAGAAAAGTGATAGAAAGATGAGAAAAATATAACAAAAATAGGCAAAATATGATGAGGGTGAAATAAGAGAAAACAAAACATGCCCCACCAAAAAAGAAAGAAAGAAAGATAACAAATTATTTCAATGGAAAGAAGAAATGAATGAAAGACAAAAGTGAAAGTCAATAATATACCCAAATACTCTCTCTCTCTCTCTCTCTCTCTCTCTCTCTTCCGATGTATATATTTATATATATATATATATATATATATAGAGAGAGAGAGAGATACTTAACGTAAATCAGATTAGGTATAAGGCTACGAGTATTAGGTTCTGATTGTATATCAAAATCATGGCTTGTTCGTACTCAACCTCAAAACGGTTAAATTTCTTTACAATCATATCGTAGTTTTTGTTATAGTCAGGACGATGGGCCTCACAGTGTGGATCAAAATCACTACATTAATGTTTATGTAGACAAGCCGACTAATTGTTTTATGGTGAGCAGTCTTATTTCTTTTTTCTTTTCTTTTTTTCTTTTTAGCTTTTTTATCAATTTTTTTACTATGTTTTGCCACAAGGCTACAATTATGGAGCAAACAATGAAAATCAAAAGTACTTTTCAGGAACCTTTTTGAAAAACTAAATAACTCAATATTGAATTACGATGAGGTGGTATATCTATCTATCTATCTATCTATCTATCTATCTATGTGGGCGTGTATGAGAGAGAGACCATAAGAGAAAGAGAGGTACTTCTAAACACTAAAAGAGATGGAGAAATACAACAGTCGAGAAAGGTCGGCAGGAATAAAAGACGAGTCGTAAGCATTTCCTGTAAGTGTGTTCAAAATGGAATGGCACAGATTAAATAAGCAGATAACACAGAGGTTAGTGTGACCTTCAACTGGAGAATCTGAGACATGAGATTGGCAATTTTTCTAAACAGCTCATTTTCAGCATATATATATATATATATATATATATATATATATATATATATATATATATATATATATATATATTGTGTGTGTCTGTGTGTATGTGTGCTAGTATTTAGAATTAAAAAAAAAAACTTGTCGCTTTTTCTGTTATAGCGCTAAACTTCAAGAGGAACCACGTATGTGTGTTCAGATCTTAATGTACCTTTAAAGCCGTCGATGAAAAAAATATTTCATTTACTAACTCTTTCGTCTCCCTACTTCCCGTTTCATGAAGTACTCTAAATCATCAGATGTGCAATGTGCATAGTACGCGTCTGATGATTGACAATACCTCATGTAACTAGCAGTAGTTGTGTATAAAATCATCTTTTAGTTCGTTTTTATAGACGGCTTTAAAAGGATTTGAAATTTCTAACATATATATATATATATATATATATATATATATATACGGGGGTATAATGGAGAGAGAGAGAGAGAGAGAGAGAGAGAGAGAGAGAATGTGGGAGAGAGAAGTGGGGAGTAGGCTGATAGTTATACACACGGACAAATTTATATACAGATATAAAATGGATTTATAATCAGGTATAATCCCTTTATGTCTTGTTAAGGGCTACAGAAGGGGATTTTTTTTCAAAGTTACTTCCTAATTTTTTTCTGTTTCCTCTAAGAGCTCATATATATGTTAATGGCTTGTAGACGTCCGAAATATCCAAAGTCTTTTGTGTTTACTGCTACTTTTTAAGATGATGGGGATTGATAATATATTCAGAAACCATCTTGCTGACAACAGTCTTGAATGATAGACATTATACCCGTGTAGGTGTTATATACATTGTTGTCGAACTAACACGTCAGCTAGAGAGTGCGTGTTTCCCTTTTCTAATACTATAGGTTTGACTTCAGAGACCGATAAATCATCCAAAAGCTAAAGATCACTGTTAGTCCTACTATTAATCTATAGTTGGGGTTGGTCATAGAAGAGATGAATTCATGCCTTTGCCAAGGGAATTAGCGCAAGTGAAACCCAAGTAGTTCTGTTCATGATTTGAACTAAGATCGTCGTGCAAGATTATCGTGATTCATAGACTAAACAAGGAAGGATCCCTCTGCTTCGGAGACCAAAACTATCGGTTAATCTAGATGAAAAGGTAAAGTTAAGAGACATGCTTGCTCCCTATTTTTGGAGATGCTCATCTCTGTGGAAAAGTTAAAATTTTTAATGCTTTAAAATCAGAATTTTAAAGGTGAGATTTTAAAATTTCACTTTTTAAACGCCAGTATTTTGGCATCGTTTTATTAGTCCCTATTATCAAAGGCTCAGCCATTTTTGACTAGATTTCAACCAAAATTTCAGGAAATGTGGAGGTTATTCTGATAACATTGTAAACTGTAAACAGCAGAGATTATTTGATGTTTTACTCTATAAAATAAAATGCTTTCCTCTGCCAATAAAGTGTAAGTGCTCCCAAATATTAACACCATGATTTGCTATTAGACACCTGATATTTTTACAGAATATATGTCATTTTCAAAGTTCTCTGGGCTGACTTCTATAATCATATAACTAGTAGCACATATGCGTATTGTGTGTGAGCTTTAAGATAGTTATTGATGCTTTTATGGGTTAAAATATTTTATTTATTTCAAAATCTGAATATTTACAGTATGAAAGAAAGTCTACATTGATAACAATACTCTGAGATTGTATGAGTTGCATGATGAACATGGATAGAAAATTAGATTCTTTATGATATTTTATCTATGACCATCTTAAAACCAGTATGTAGAGCAGGTAGGTGATGCTGATTATCAAAATGAAGAACAATAAGGTTTTCTTTTCTCATCACGTAGTCTGATGGATAAATTATTCAGAGAACAATACCACTTCAGATAACCTGAAATACAAATATTCAGCTGGAGATAATTGGCACAGTTTTTAGGATTCATCGCGGCAGACAGCGTCTCTCCTCTTGATTAAAATAGTAAAGATCAGGTTTGTAGCTTCATGCCTTGACCATTCCCTTTAAAATGTTTAGAGGGTCCAGACGGATGTAGGGCATTTTTTGATAATTCCCATCCAGCTGTGTAACTTCCAGAGACAGTATCCGGCTGTGTCACTTCCAGAGACAGTATCCGGGCTAAATCGACCTTGTTCCTTTAGTGAAGGATATTTTATGCTCTCAAGTGTGAGTGTTTCCTTTGCAGAGGGGTAACATCATGCCACAGAATGATATTCATGAGTAAGACAATGGAATGCATGCGGTCGAAAGGCTAGTCCTGGACCTCTAGGGAGTGTAGAGTACTCCCTCACTTCCATTACTCCCTAGTCCACTGTAACCTGGAGTAGAAGTACGTATCAAAGTCCAATCTATGAGTCAGATAGATCTGTTTTAAAATATTTTTATTGGATGGGGATACTTGAAATCATACAACACTGGGCAAGTTATTTTAATTAGATTTAAAAAAAAATCACTTGATGCATAACTGTGCGAAAATTTCTTAAAAAACTGCATAAAAATGCCCTATCTCGCAATTCTAACTCTACAGAGAATCTCGGAGGCCATATTATTTCGTTAATTTAAGGTTGATTAGGTCTTTCACATTGTTGACATCTTTTTTCTTTCTTATCTTCTATGTTTCATAAACTTGTAATATAAAGTTTATTTTTTCAAGTTTTTCTGATGAAGTTGTTTTAAATTGTCAGCAAATAGTATAGAAAAAACAAATAGATAAGTTATTAAAAAACAGAAGCCGAAAGGGGAAAGAATTTTATAGAGTTCCACATCTCGTTCAGAGGGCAAGGTGTAACAAGATGTTGTACCCTAGACTGAAAACAGTATTTAAGCGGGCCTTGCTTTGGTCATCAAATTTGATCAACCATCGAATACTCCATCTAATACGATGGACATTTAAAAAATGATTTTTAAGGATTCAAATCTATTTATCTATCTATTGAGCAAGCTAGCTTGCTCGCTTGGTATGTATGTATGTATGTATGTATGTATCTATCTATCTATCTATCTATCTCATATTTCATGGAACCGCTCTTTCTTTTTCTCTCTATCACAATTTTTTCATGTCAATCTACCTATTGATCGATCGATGTTTATTCAAATCTATCTATCTATCTATCTATCTATCTATCTATCTATCTATCTATCTTTATTTATTTATTTATTTATTTATTTATTCGGGTCACTATTTCTTTATTTTCTTTTGGAACCTTTCCTCTAATACCTCTTCGCTTTCCTTCCTAACTCTTATTTTTCTCTTTTCTTTCCTACTCATCTTCTTTCTCACTGCTTTCTTCCTTGTCCATTACCCACTTATGGTCAAGCATGAATCTGATAGAGGAGACTTACTCTTGACAAGGCCACCTATTAAGTTCTCCCGCTTCCTGGATGGTACCAAATTTTAATGGCTATTGGCAAGACCACTTTGGATAGGGCAAGATAAGCGGAGGGAAAGAATGAATTGTGAAGTTGATCCTCAATAATGTGTTGTTGGACGGTTACCCTATTTCAACGCCACCGGCCTGCCACACCCCTAGCCTTGGATATTGATAGGTGGGCAAAGTAGCCGGTGAAGACGGTGACGAAGTAGAAATGCAAGCGGCCGTAATGAAGGCCGATCAGTGAAGAGAAATGACCATCAGTTTATGCCGCGTAATGGACGAATAACGGGTTTACTGTGGAAACCGTGGTCAGTTGTTATGCGTATTCTGTTTAAACCTATGTCCTTATGTGCTTCTACTAAGGAAAGTGTATGATATTCGACGAGTAATCTTACAAGTGCGTGTATTAGAGTTTCAATATTTAAGCTAATATATAAAATTACGCCCGGGCAGAAGATCGTGTGAGTGTTGCTGTGAATGAGTTACCAACTTTGATGACTTGAGGTTAATTCGAGATTCTTTATGGATGTATTTACCCAACATATCGGCAATGGGTAGGGAATCGATTTAAGAATTTTCTGAAACTTCTTCTCAAATTCTATATCTTTTTTCTTATTTCAATATTGCTACCTTCCAGATTTCAAAGATATAAAGACGTTTTTGAATTTTTTGATAAGATTTTAAAGACTTGAAATTTTCTTAACTTATTGAATTGGTTTTATTGAACGAAGAATGTATAGGTATGTCTGGTCTTTCTCATTTTTGTATAAGTTTTGTCTTTTATCTAATTACCGAAGAAGATCAAATAAAAAAAGATGTTTGCCATAGAAAATAAATCTGATCCGAATAGTGTTTGTCAACTGTATCATTATTTTTTTTTTGCAAAATAAATTGTTGATTCTTCATGATTTTGTATTTGATAATCCTGTAAATCTTGAGTTTCTTTCTTCGGCAAAATAACATTTTTCTATATATTATAGCTTTCTATTGCAAAATATTCAGACTTGCTAGGAAGAAAATGATTTTTCAAGAATCAGTATCTCGAAATTGTTAGAAAAAATTAAACTCTTTCATGGGGCAAAACCTAAATTTTTTTCTCAAGGTTTATGTTATCAATAAAACTCGAATCCTTTGTTAACTTTTAAAGAAATGGTATCCCCATCATCAGAAGATAAATTTGTCGTGGCAGAATATTGATTTTTTAGAGGGGTACAATGTCACATGTAGTACCGTTAATACGATATTCAAATTGACAATTTCCCTACTGTGGATGTCCATTGATCTTTTATCAGTTTATCAAGGGAACTTTATTACAACTCGTCATCCATGTCTTTAGTCTACTTTAAACTATTCATGAAAGTAAAGAGGACTTTTTTGGTATTTTTCCAGTAAAAATATCATGCAATGAAAACGGTTTCTGCATTTTTTAAAAATTCATAGGACTCTTGCCATTTGAAAAATATGACTTAAAAATAGTGATCAAAAAAGATTATATGGATAATTATACCAAGAAGATTAAACATATGTAAGTTCTGTAGCCATTTTAGTTCCTAGTGATCAATTACATTCTCAATTTCTTTTTTAAATTTGAGAATCAATGTACTACGAGAGTACGAGGGTTGTGGAAAACATTTCTCTCTGTTTCTAAAGCAGACTGTGTTCTTATCAATGTGTGCATCTTTATTAAATGTCAGATTAGAATTAAAATAAACTTGCCTATTAAATGAAGTCATGTCTCTCTGCGGAGGTTTATATTTAAATCACGGTTGGTGATCTTATTCATTTAATTAGATTTTCGTGAAGAAAACAAGTGAAACTGGTGAGTTTATTTTCTGTGATTATTCAAAGAAGTTGTGGATTTTTCCTCGGTTTAATTATGGGTAGTGGCTGAGTGGGGTCATTTAACAATGGGTAGCGGCTGAGTGAGGTCAATTAAAGTTTTGAAAAAAAGGAGATAACGTTCAAGATTACCTGTACGTACCTGTGAACGTGTAAATATCTTATGAAATTTATATTCTATAATCTTTGTTTTTGCTTTTATAACGCGCATATGTTTGGCGGATCACACATTAGACATTCAGAGATGAAAATTTTTAGTGCAAAAAGTGTGGAAACGAGCGTAGTACAACTATAACAGTTGATATAAAGTTGATGAGTTGAGTTCAAATCCTGAGTGAGGCTGTTCTCAATCAATAAAATTAATATGATAAAATAGTTGTATAAGGATTACACAGAAAAAAAAAATATTAAGAAAATTTTCCAAGGATTTACCCTTTTACATTTCAGTGAAACGATAATAGTCGTTTTACTGAAATGTAAAAGGGTATCAGCTGGTTCTCAGGAAATTAAAAGTAGAAACTCCATCACGTTCCAGAATAAAGCTTTATATATTAGGCAAAACAGTATTTGCTATCATCATCATCATCTTCATTATCAAGAAGCACTGACAGTAGAGATTCCCTTGACTCTGTCAGTCTGTCTGTTTATCTGTCTGTCTGTCTGTCTCGCCATCCACCCTTACCAGCCATTGCTCTTGAAAGTGAGCATTAAGTGTCCGTACAGAACTGCTGAATGTAATTTTTAGCTGATTTGATAACACTAACTAGTCCATGTTTGAGTGTTCATATCAGACCGTCATTTATGACTTCTTCTTTCACCGACAGAGTCCAGCGTTGTTTTGTTCGTCTTACTTGGTCGATTTGTGAGATGAGAGGCAAGTGGCCGTACAGCCACTGTATGATACTGCTGCTTCCAGAATTTGTTCAAAACAGCATGCAGTATGGTTCCCATCAAGATATATTTCGAGTGTGCAACTACACAGCAGTACTGGTGTCGCTATAGTTTGCAGGAATATCCGTTTTATTTATCAAATATGTCACATTTCCTTGTGGTCTTTAACTTGTCTATAGCCGTACATGTTTCACCGATCCGTATGTTGACATTTCTTTCAAGAGATGAGATATTGCTACCAAGAAATATTAACTTGCCAATTAATTTCAGAAGCTTGCTATTTCTTGTGGAGTTGGCACTATTTTGATTAAAACACTTGAACTCTGTTTAATTCGAGCTCACTCAGAGACTTCTTGCAGCTTGCTCCAAGTAGTAATATAGTTTTATAACTACAGGCCATGATATCTGAAGTATGTTCAGACATCTCCATAGAAGTAACTCACATGTACAAGTCAAGGATTCAATTTCTGCTGAGGTAGCCATGGGTAATAGTTGGAGAGTATATAGGTGTTATTTGATTGGCAATAGGTGGTCACGTGGTACTGGAAAATTATCGATGCATTAAGAGTTATGTGAGTTGAATTCCAGACTTGAAAAGAGACAATCGACAAAAATCAAAGTATACGTTATGTTCCTTTTTTTTTGCGTTTGTTGGGGATCTTTCACTAGATTCTAAGTGATTGCAAATCTCCTCAGCTCTTGAGAACTCCTCTGAGTATTTTAGTCGATCTTAACTCTACGGAGGTTTGGGTGGTCTCGAGTCTTTCTCACATTCCCAGTTCCTCTAGTCTTTTCCCAAGCATTTGAGGACCATTCCAAGGGCACCAATGACAATTGGTATCACTGCCACTTTCATGTTTCAGAGTTTTTGGTTATATTTTTTTACTTCTCTGACAAGGTATAATGGTTATCTTTTCGTTTTCTTTCCTTTTTACTCTGCGTTCTACCAGAACGGGAAAATCCACTTTTTGTTATTAGTAGTAGTTGTTGTAGTAATAGTTGAAGTCGTAGTAGTAGTAGTAGTCGTTGTTGTCGTATGGGTAGTGATGGTGAGTGTCTTAGTGGTTGTAATAATAGTAATAGATAGATAGATAGATAGATAGAATCTTTTCAGTGAGATAGTAATGTATTGCCAATAGGTTTCCGTGGTTTGCCCAAGTTAACATAGACAAAAAAAAAAAAAAGGATAAAATAAGAAGCTATTGGCCTAAATAGTAGAGTGTTCACCAATGGTCGGGACGACCAGGGTTCAATCCCAGGTCGAGTCATACCAGAGACTAAAAAAATGGTTCTTTATGCCGCCTTGCTTAACACTCAGCATTATAAGGTAAAGATCAAGGGTAAAGTTGAGCAATCCAGGGAATGGAGTAGCACCCCCCCTACACCTTGGTATAGTAGCTATTGAAACGGGGCCTTAGGGTCACTCTCGACTAAGGTCGCCAATGTTTACATTTGACAATGACGAGTCGAATATAGGCAAGAGTGGTGTCTGGCTCATGCCTTTTATTTACATCATGAGAACGTGGTCAAAACATTTATTTTATTAAAAATACAATGGTGCGTTTCTGTTTATTGTGCAAATAAAAATTCATCTCGCTGACATTTTATCGAACCTCTCAATCTTTACTTTTTAATCAAGCTACTGATTGATACCCGGTGAAAATCGTACAAAGATTAGGTAATTTCCTAAAAATTCTATTCGCAAATAATATATCACTGTCAGATACTTCCACATACTATCATATACAGGAGTAGAAGTGCAACGTTCTAACTATTGTTGGATATATGAATGCTTAAACATGAAAATTAGAAATTTGGCTTAAACGAGTTGCCAAACAGAAATAGCGAACAACAAGCAGATTTTCTCTTAAGAACAGTCTTTCATGTCTAAATAAAAATTTCCCCCAAAAGGGAGGGAAAATTATGGACAAGCTTTGGGTGGACACTGGATGCAGCCTGGAAGGCCTGTCCACAGCGATGGATGATAGGGATGGATGGTGAGAGAGAGAAAGAGTCAAGGAATTCCGACTTGATTATATATATATATATATATATATATATATATATATATATATATATATATATGTTATCCCATAATGATTGAACACATTTTATCTTTAATTTTCTGATTGTCAGCAATCAAAACATTGTTCATCACAATGATGTGAAGTTCTTCTTTGTATATTAACAGTCATCTGATTTCTTTTTTGATAACAATGGATTCTTACGATTGCGTACATAGAGGAAGCATAATTTCCCAAGTAAAGTTTCTTAATGTCAGGACAGTGGGAATTTCCACTGTATTATAGAAAGTGTCGAACACCATCTAGAAAAATGAACCTTCATGCTTTACCAAACTTCGATGACAAAAGCCTCCTGCTTCTTCCCTCCCAAAAAAAAATCAAACGTCACGAAGTGCAGATAATTATCGAAGTGTAAAATGTTAACTAATAAAGATACGAGAATGTTCTCTTCGTAGTGGGAACATTTTAAGAGATTTATATTTATGACTTAGATTATACAAAGGATCCTTGTCTTTGACTGATTGATTTTGACGGTATGTAGACCCGTTTTGAGTAATTTATGTCTAAAGGTTCATCGAATCGCGATAATCCTATGTTTATGTTTCAATTTTTTATCAGTTACTTAAGATTTCTTTTTGGCACGCGGTCCAATCAAATACGAATAATTTGCACACTGATCCATAGATAAGGCTGTAACAAATAGTACCACTACTAGTCAGGATGGGCTTGTGAGTATTGGCAATGAAAACCTTCCTTACACTCTTATGATTTCCTCAGCTGGAACCTCACTATCAGATTCAGTTCTGTTTCAGATAAAGAAAATTCCTTGTTTCTGGAGGAGAAATACAACCAGCGTATTCCAAGCTCAACTAACTGTGATATAATGAATATATTTTGTATTCAGTGTCCTTCAATATATTTTCAGTTAAAATGTGTCCTATCATCAGAGGACACAATATATATATATATATATATATATATATATATATATATATATGCGTCTTAAGTTTTCCATGCGTAGAATTTACGAAACAGTAACTTCATTATTGCTCTATATCGCATATATATATATATATATATATATATATATATATATATATATATATATATATACGTTCAAGCGATATAGAACAATAATGAAGTTACTGTTTCGTAAATAGTACGCATGGAAACTTAAGATGCGTATAAGTGGATATACCGGACTGAGGTACTTGATTTTGATGTGTTGAAACACGCAGTTCCAGAAAAGAATATTAGGCCAGATTATATGTGAAATGACTTCTCAGGTACTTCAATTTAGTTTTACGGTGTAATTATCTACACTTTTCAGAAAATTGTTGAAAAACCACCCTGTCGGCGGTGCTTAGAATATTTCCTTCCAAATATGGTGACATAAGTATGAGATTAAACTGTATCTGATTATAAGGCACCATTTTGGAGCTCTGGGGAGTACGGTGTTACCCCTGCATTGTCATTACTCCCAGGCCCACTTTGACCCGAAATGGAAGTACCTTTTGGGATGCCATTTATGGGTCAAATATTTGCACATTACTAGTATTATATTAGAATACGTGATAGCATATAACGTGTGGAAAAAAAATCCATCATTGTTCTATCAACACTTGTTCCAAAATCTTAAAGCTCTGATGAAGGTTCACTGAAACCGAAACGTTTTAACGTCAACTTTCCTTCATATTAAATATATTACTCTTAGATTACTTTGCTTTTCAATTTTTCTCCATACAGCGGGATTCGTTTCCATTATTTACTTCTACATTATTTACTTCTACATAACGTGTGTAGATTGTTTGTATTAGGAACAGTCACTTGAAGCTATAATTGTTTCCTAAGGATTACTATTTGTTATTTGAAACAATATAACTGCGAGCAAACAATAATTAGCAGGTAGAAGTCATTACTTGAAGCCATGAAATTGTACTATATATTTTATTAATATTTGGTATTACTTAAATTTGGACAACTGAGTGTAGATTATTGGTGTGCAAAAAAACCTCATGAGAAACAGTTACACAAACAAATGTATATTTTAACGTATAATATATGCGATTCTGTAAACGACGACGCATAAGATAAGCCACGACGAGTTTTCGTGCCGTTGAAATTAATCAAACATTTCTACTGATGATGTTTAGAAAAAAAAAACAGTCGCAAGCCCACCGACATTTTCAGAAGACCGAGAATCATTTAAAACTACTAAAAATTCAGTGACATGACAAGCCTAAGCACCTCATGTGGTTTAATCGTTAAAACACCAGACTATGAAATCTTTGTTATTGATTTCGGTTTGGTGCCCTTTAATTCTGACCTTGTGCTAAACTAGGCTCAACTTAGCAAATGACAACAAAATGTATGGCTAGTTCTCTACACGTAGAGTAATAGTTAACGAGCAAAGCAATATAACCATTCGTAAGGAATTCAATTGTTAGTAGGTGCCGCATTATTCTGGTCTTGTACCAAACTAGGTTCAGCTAAGCAAAAGACAACTACATATCGGGCTTGGTTACCTCTTGTTGTTTATTCGTTTAATAAGTTTTCTTCTGGCTGGGTTCCCTGTAAACTGGCTTTGTACTATACTCTAGTCGGATAAGTAAAGAATATCTGTCAAGGTATCTACATAATTAATCCATTCTCATAAATTGTGTGCGTATCTATACGTGTGTGAGAGAGTGAGAAATAGGGGGAAGAAGGGGAGATATAAATAAGGTGATGGGGTTAGTTGGTGAGCGAATATATTGGCCAACAGTTTTAGCTATTAAGTTGATTCACTTAACTCTCTGAACTGCTTTGTCTCATCTCACTCAATAGGTCCAATTAGTCTCATTACTCTTAGTGTACGTAGAACACAAGTTTCGTTTGGAATCCCGCTAAGGCTTTTGGCAAACTGTAACACTCGCCTTGTTGAAACGCTAAATTAGAAAAACCTGCACGGATAATTTCCCATTTCATCCACCCACGCAATGAACATTAGAGCACGTGTTTATAATATTTTTCCGCATGCGCATCAACTTAACTGGCTTAGAAATAAATTCAAGTTCATTTCTCATCAGGAAAGCGTTGTTGGTCTTGTGGTTTCTCTGCGTTGCATTTCATTTATATTATTAAATTCTAGGCTTCTTTCAATTTGGTAAGATTGTAACAATATATTGTAATTATTCCACTGACAAATATTTACTTCGTTCATTTGTTGCAACAGAAAACCAAATACTCGATGAGAATCGTTATGAGACATTTCTTCAGGGCTGATTTTGCAGGTAAACAGAGCCTAATTACCTTGCTAAGCGAGTTCAAACTCAAGTTACTTTTATGCTTCCTTTCGGATTACTTTTCTCGGGTAAGGCATGAACCCTTTATTCCCCTAGCAACAGGTTAAATGATGTCACTGCTGTTTTACAATGATCACCTCGGCATTAAATAACCCACGAAGTTGACATATCATTAGACAAAGAAACCAACTATACTCTTTTTCAAATCTTATGCCCCAATTTTTATTTGAAGAAACTCTGGATATTATTATTGCTCGAAATGTAAGATATTTTTGACGTCGAGAGGAATAATTCTTTTTGACGAATTCTTTGGGTTAAGAAAATTTAGTTAATTTTGTGATAATCATGTGATGAAAATTTTTTAAAAGCTTACCTTTAAGGCTCAATAAAAATACTATTCTTTGGTTTGAATCAACTTACCTGAAAAAAAAAAAAAAAAAGAGCGCGTTAAAATGATTTTAAAAAGTACATGAACATTAAAAAAACATGTATAAGAAACTTAGTCTCTCTAAAACCGTGGTTTGTATTTTATCCCCAGTACTACCGCCAAGCGTCCGAGCTCCTTGAAATCTCCAATCGAGATTTCGTCTCAAGGCCTCTTTTTTTCGATGGAAGCATTACTCCACACATTTATCAATTTAATTTTTCTAAATTGTATAAAAGGTTATGTCGAACAAAATGTTGGTACACATGCAGTTTATGAAATAACAACATTACGTATGAAGGAAAAAATAAGATAAAATAAAAATAAAAGACTCAAAATGAAATAAGAACACAAATAAAATATTGTACTTATTCTTATTTTATTCTAATTGATTTCCATATAAAATATTAATAATTATCTATTACTTCAAACTTATTTGAAACTATGGGGATATAATTGAAAAACAGAATAGCTTTGACCCTTGCTCTTCCTACCACTCCCGGCTTTTATTGTTAATTTTTTCAGATATAACTATTTAACAAAATTTCGGTAGAGAATAAGATTCGAGTTATTTCTTTTTGTTAATGGACTTCTTTTAGTTTTATTGATTTTTGCTCATATTTATTTGAATAAAACAATTTGAAGACAATAAAAACAAGCAAATATTTATTAAAACCAAATTTTAAAGATCAATATGTAAATTAGCCTTCCAGTTCAAACGGTAAACGGGTTATGTACATAAGGCCAACATTGTTTGGGAACCTTCTGAGATGTAATGGTCAGCAAAGGTCGCCGCGGACTTTTTTTTTCCTCTCCAGTTGTTGGGTTGCATTCGGTAGGCCGTTTTATCTCTGGACGGTTCTGCCGGGTGTGCCTCGGCACTGGAGATTTCCTCCGGCCTCAGGGGGCCATCCCCCCAGGCTTATACCCCCTTCGGGGGGGTTGGGTTTATTGCCTGGCGCCTGAGGCGCCCCAAAAAGGGGAATGCCGACGGGGCCGAAGGTATTTTTGGCCTTGCCGGACGCGTGTGGGCTTCGGCCCTGCGACCGGGCCCACCTTAAAAACGGCCTTGTGCCATATTCGTGCGTTGGTGGGACGCAACGATAAATACAGAGGTGTAATGGTCAGAAAAGGTCGCCGCGGACTTTTTTTTTCCTCTCCAGTTGTTGGGTTGCATTCGGTAGGCCGTTTTATCTCTGGACGGTTCTGCCGGGTGTGCCTCGGCACTGGAGATTTCCTCCGGCCTCAGGGGGCCATCCCCCCAGGCTTATACCCCCTTCGGGGAGGTTGGGTTTATTGCCTGGCGCCTGAGGCGCCCCAAAAAAGGGGAATGCCGACGGGGCCGAAGGTATTTTTGGCCTTGCCGGACGCGTGTGGGCTTCGGCCCTGCGACCGGGCCCACCTTAAAAACGGCCTTGTGCCATATTCGTGCGTTGGTGGGACGCAACGATAAATACAGAGGTGTAATGGTCAGCAGAGTTCCCTGCGGACTTTTTTTCCTCTCCAGTTGTTGGGTTGCATTCGGTAGGCCGTTTTATCTCTGGACGGTTCTGCCGGATGTGCCTCGGCACTGGAGAGTTCCTCCGGCCTCAGGGGGCCATCCCCTCAGGCTTATACCCCCTTCGGGGGGGTATTGCCTGGCACCTGAGGCGCCCCAAAAAGGGGAATGCCGACGGGGCCGAAGGTATTTTTGGCCTTGCCGGACGCGTGTGGGCTTCGGCCCTGCGACCGGGCCCACTTTAAAAACGGCCTTGTGCCATATTCGTGCGTTGGTGGGATGCAACGATAAATACAGAGGTGTAATTGTCAGCAAGCTAAACTAGCAAGCCTACGTTAGTCAGTCAGTTCTAGTCTCATTGGGTACTCCATTTATACGGCTTTGAGCCTTATCTCACCAAAACGCCCAGTAAACTACAAACGCCAGCGTTGTTAATGATACAAAACGCTTAATAATAATTGAAATTTAAAGAAAAGTAAAATCATGGAAATTGCAACATGAATAACTAAGGGATGTATGAAGTCAGTGCTGATGCCAATTCAGTTATAGATAAATTGACACATAATCTCTTTTCTAATAAGATTTAGTCGTGTTATAACACGAAAACTTTCCTTCATTCTTAACGATTGATGCGTTATTTCTTTTAATTTTCATTGTATTTCAACAGCAAAAAATTCAAAAATGCATTGTACTTATTTAGAAATGTAATTCCTCTAATGTTTTCCGGCAGAGATATTAGACCTCTACTCTACAAAAAAACCTTGTGCTCTGGCTATGACACAAAACTGCGTCTGATGTTTTAGATCTCGTTCTGGGGATCTCCCAGATCCACTCTAACTTGTAGTGGTAGTAAGTTTTAGGGTGTCATCTATGGGTCAAATAGATCTATTTAAAAATGAATGAAATTGGATAGGAGAATATTCAAAGAAAACCTCCTTATAAAACAACTGCACGAAACATGTAAAAAAATACGTACAATGAACTGCTCAGTCGGCTGTGGATATAGAATACTCCGACTGCATATCTGCAGAGGGTTAAAACCACCTCACCGAGTGACCCTGATTTGTCATTAAACAATCTGATGATGAAACTCTAGTCCAGGAGCTCTAGAGAATGAGGAGTACCTCATTGCTCTCAGGTCCATTCTGGTCGGTAGCACCATAAAGGTTCCTATATATGGGTCTATGGGTCAAATCGAACTGTTTGACCTTTAACCTGTATGCAAATAAATGAGATGTTTAATTAAATTGTACCTTGCAATACTAGGAACCATTTAGCTGTGAGCAAACAAATGAGTAATATTGAATAGAATTGTAAGTGGGAAATAGCAATCCTTGAAACTCTTTATCTGTGTGCCTTAATAGAATTATTAGTATTACATATCACTACTTGAACCATTTCACTGCGTGTGTATGAATGAATAGTGTTGGATGGTATAATTAGGAGTAAATTGTAATACTTGTAACCATTTCTCTGTTTGCAAACAAATGATACATGTAGAATACAATTATTAGTGCTAGATAGCAATAATCGAAACCATTTAACTGTGAAGAAACAATAGCATTACTACTGTGCAAACTAATTAGTTCTAACACATTTAACAATGAAAATACCAACAAACTATTTAATGTATATGTATAAAGAGGATTTGGCGTTAAATAATCTACAATGTTTGATGTGCCATCGGATCTAAGTAAGCAACCAACGTACAATGGACACAATTCCCAAGTCTTAGGGCATAAAATAACATTAGTCGGGTTGACATGCCGTTAAAATCACTCAGTTACGCAGGCAGCCAACCAAAGTTACAGTCTATTTACTCTTATTTAGAGGGAGAGGAGATGGATCTCCCTGAATCAGCGCCAGGGAAAAGTCAGCAAACCAGTCAAGAATTTAAACTCCGCTTCTATTTTTCTAAAACGACCACCGTTATGCTGCATTTGTCACATACAAACAACTATTTTATGATATTCTCTAAATCCTTTTATTTTTCTTGTCTGTGATTCAAATTGCAGCTATGTCAACTCATTCTATCATTCCCTAAACAAACGATTCGCAATAGTGTTTTATTTTGTCAATCAAATGTTGAACGAAAAGGAAAAAAAAAAGATAAAATTTAAAAAAAAATAGTGTTTCGTGGCGAATATGAATTGCAATTATAATTACAAATGTCACATCTGTCAAATGCCGAGGTAGCACAAAAAAGAAATATTCTAGACAGAACTGATAAGCCGGAAATCTGAAAGAATGAACTCAAAAGAAATCATGAAGGATAATATAATAACAAGATGAAAAAATATATAAGACACTGTCAAATTTAATTTACCCCTTTTTAAATTAACAACATATTCATTGAAAAGTATTTATTTGCCCAACCATTTCGCCAAGCGACAGGATGTGACAAAAGGTCAATTTTTATATGGAGAACAGCTTGTCGCAAATCATTGTTTACCTTCTCTTAGACTGGTGGTGACATCGAGGCCAAAGAACACAATCTGTCCCACTGCTCACCCATCCATCCACTCCAAAGGGCATTAGCGCGAAGTGATCTGTGAACAACTTATTCAGAATTGGAACTCGGCACACCAATTCCATTTTCTAGAAGGATAACCGTTACGTTAATCGCTCATGAAGATCAAGTAATTCCCGACATTTAAATGAGTATTGGTTTGATGAATGTTTTGAAGGACCAGGCTTTTCAATATAATGCATTGAATGGCATTATATCTAAATTGCAGTTGTTTTTTTTTGTTTGTTTTTTGTTAGGCAACACACGTATTGTAAACCAACATATATATTCATTTCTGTACATAGAAACACACACAGAGACGGGTTAATAGTATATATATATATATATATATATTGGTTTTTTTTTTGGTTAATAGTATATATATATATATATATATTTGTGTGTGTGTGTGTGTATGTGTGTGTATTGTAATAAAACACAAACAAAATTGTACTAAAAATTTTACACTGAATAACGATCAGAGTTTGATAAAAGTTCAAACTATCTCTTTCTCTTTCTCTATGTATCTCTTCCGTACTACCAGGATACGACACAATGTTAATTTTAAAGCGGGGTTTCACGAGTTTGATTTTTCCTTCTTCTAGACTAGTTACATACCAAGGTTTAAGAGCCCAGTTCCCTTTGCTATTCAGTCATAGTTCGAATAGTTGGATTCCTACCTCTACCCATGTGAAATGCAAACAGATCTGCCGAACTGAACTTGGGTCGCCGTACCCATTTCCAACGACGTTAATCATTAATGCACGAGTGTCTTTCACTATATATATATGTATATATATATATATATATTGTTGAACGTTATCCCGATTTTCTTGTCAAATCTGACGTCACCGTCCTACCAGTTATTCAAATTAAATTTATTGATTTAGGACATTAGATCTCAATATATACAGATACAGCATTGAGATAAGATGCAAAAGTTGGAGGGAGAAACACTTTTATCATTGGCAATATAAACAGATACTGCACTCTGACCGGAGGTGAAATTTCTGGAGAGTAACACTTTGATCCTAAGCAAAAGACACAGATAATACACTCTGATCAGAGGGAAAAAAGAGAAGAAAGTCTAAAAGGTGTCGAAGTAAAATATCAATATGATAATTCCATAGAAGAAATCAGTGACAAGCAGGATATTAAATTCTATATACGTTGATGAGCGCCATTTTGATTTTTACCCCCTGGACAGCAACGAAACTAAGTTGTTAGAGTCACGCAGTGAAATCAAGGCGATCTTTCGGCCTTGGAAGTCTGATCACTGAAGTTAAGAAACCTCTAAGGGTTTCGCTGAAGAGTTCCTGACGTTCTGTTTGGTCAGAATCCAAGTGTTTTTCTTGCTTTCCTCCACATCTTGATCTGTTTGCAACTTTCGGTTTTATGCAGGCAGCAAAAACATCAGTTTTACAACCAGGGATAGAGAAACGTGCTCGGAATACGCGTTAATAAACAAAGAAATCATTGGTCGATACAAAAAGAGCAAAGTGGCAAAAGATACGAAATAAGTATCATTCTTTCTTTTTGTAGGTTTTACCCAAGTCTACAACCATTCAATCTATATACGAAAAAATGTCACACTAGTCGTTTTGTGAATAAAACAAAAACTTATCGAAATATCAGGGAAAATGATTTATATAATTTAGTGGCATGTAGTGTAATATTTGGGAAAATGAGTTATCCTTCTCATCGGATTTTACTTTAAAGGGAGTCATTAATAAAAGCCATTACAAAACAGTTAACTTAACCTCGATCCAGTTTTAAGTTTTGCGGCTTAATAACATTTCTTAAATGCCATTTGCCATGTTGGTGAGACTTAGACGCTGACTTTATCCTGGGCAGAGGAGTAAGACTCACCTCCAAATAAGAGTGGTATTTATATGAAACTAAACAGCATCTAAGAAGAGGACTTCAGTTCAGGAGGTTGGGGGAATTATTTCTTGATTGCCATTACTTCAAGGTCCATTTTCACTGAGTCTATGGATCAAATAGATCCATTTGAAATTTATCCGTATTCGATGGGACCGTGTGTAAACAAACTACTGTTTAGAAACAATGACACAAAAGGTAAATATCAACGTATAATAAACGCGATTCCATGATTCTAAGCATTAAATAACGCAAAATGTTTTGAGATGTCATTAAAATCAATCAATAAATTCAACATTTGTTTTGCATGTTTTATGAAACTCCTGTGTAGAGAGTCATGTTCTGAATCAATAGCTGCATGTAAAAATTATTCTCAAAATATAGCAGATCTACTTTTGTTAGATAAATAAGCAATAAAAAGCTGTTGCAGTTGTCTGCAACATAGACATGTATTCAATCAAATAATAACACTAGCGCGCGCGCACGCACACACACACACACGTATATATATATATATATATATACACACGTTTGCTTGTATAATTTTTCTTTCACTCTTAATTGATAATGCTCTCAGAAACTTGAAAATGTCTTCACATGCGTCATTTCCTTCATCCTTCAAAAAAAAAAAAAAAGAAGAAAACGAAACAAAAATATTATGGAAGTTAATTCACATGAAATCTCTAGTAAACGAAGTTAAAGTCACGTTGTGAGTAAAATTATTGATGACTGGTGCCGAAGGCTAGAAATTTGTTGATGGAAATTGTAGTCCGCCGTTGAAAAAGAAATAAGAAGAACGCCAGAGACTAGAAACACAAAGAAATTGTGAAAAAAAAGAATAGTTAGATAGAAAGAAAGAAATAAATAGCCAAGGAAGAAAACCAAAAAGAAGAAAGCTGGTCGGAAGAATGAAAATAGAAAGGACATTTAAGAAGGAACACCAAGAAGAACTAAAGAAAGAGGGGAAACATGGTAACATATCTGAAATAGAAAGAAAGAAAGAAAGAAAGAAAGAATATGAGGAATAGAATATAGTAAAGAAAGGCAGTTTAAAAAAGAAAAGGTTACGTTTGGGGAATATACTTAGTTAATTGATTAAATGTATTCGAAAAAAGAAAGAAAGAAGAAAGCGAAAGAAAAAAAAGAAAGGAAAGGAAAATCGTAAAAGGAATGAAAAAGCAGAATCTCAAACTGCAAATTAGAACTAACGAATCAGGGCCATTTATATGAAACTGCAATGTAGGCAAAACCAAGAAAAGAGCAAATGAGCAAATAACTCACATAGAAAGTGAATACAGCCAACTTGTTCAATAGAGACTATTAAAAATAAACAGACACAGTTGGCTAGGAACTTTGTCATTCTGGGCATTGTGCAAACAAATTGTATTTGATTATATGAAGGGATTATACAAGTTCTATCTCGGAAGTAATGACACTTTTCTTTTTAAGATGGCAACCATGAAACTTGGTCTGCGTGTAATTTGAATCATTCGGTGTTGGCGGGATCTTGCGGAGCTAAGAAACAGAATTTCCCAGATATATTTATTGGTGGACTTGTTGTTAAAGAATATATTTAGTCGAGTCAAGAACCAATATTAGTATTAGTATATTCATGATTTACCGACATTGAACACAATGGTCAGAAAGACAAGATAAACACATTTTTACATACAAGAATATATAGTTTTTTTTTACTTAATATAACTCCCAATCGTATTGAATAGAATACACTAAAATATCACATTGAAATATACAAATATTGTTTCATGAACAAGCAGTATGTCGAAAGAGTTCATAAATGGAACAAAAAGCGTACATGATAAGGGAAAGTAAAATAACCACGTGACTTTGACTTTCCCCACAGTGTTCGAGGCTGGTTTTTCATTTTCAAAAAAAAAAAAAAAAAAAAAGAGGGGAAGAGATTGAGAATGACATTCTGAAACTAATGCACGACGTCGAACAAGGAACTCTGTGGACTCTTCCATTCTCGTTTATACTTGACGGGTCCGTTGATCATACAGCATGTCAACAATTGTTAGGTTACTTGATGCAGACGTCAATTTTTCAAGTAGCTTAAATGTTTCCAGTAATTATGTTATATAATAGCCGACGGATTTCGGTTCATGCCTTTGAGTTTAGTTAGGCTGAGAATCTTTCGGCTCAGCACATGGGTTAGTTAAGTGCAACATTGAGGCAGGTGTTAACGCGGGCGCGTGCGGGCGGATGGAGGTGTCACTCAGATGTCATAATAGTCCGAGACGAAACGGGGTGACAGGGTGCGGGTGACGTCACTTACCGGAAGCGCGCGGAGGTCTGTGTGAGAATTTGAAGAAAGACAGAGTTGGGTACTAGACGCCAAACGAAAAGGATCGACTTTTGGAGCTCGGAGACGCGAGGCAAACTTGTGCCTTAATAGGGCCGCGTGAGTTGGGGGTCAAATGAATAAGACAGCATAGAAGATTGTGTCTCTCCTCCTTACGTCGAAACCTTTAACTCAAAGTTAATAAAAAGGTTTCGTACCTGAACAAAAAGTCGTTCCGTGTTTTCTAATTTCGAGATTCATATGTTCTATCGTTATGAACATTCAATATCCATTTCACCCATTTCGCACATGGCCATATTCGTGTATCTGACTACGAAACAATTATTCTCATCTAATAATCATAACCTTTTGTTATATGATTTTAAGTATTCCTAACTTCAAGTAGCTCTTCATAATATAAATAATTTACACGGTTATTTTTCAATCTAATACAATTAATTCTCAAACAGATGTATTCGACCCTTATATGGAATCCTAACAGGTAATACCATAGTAGAAATGTGAATATTTATAGAAAAGAGCAACTTTACACTCTCCAGGGCTCTAGAACTGGAGCCAGGACAGCAGATGTATTTTAATTTTATACTTAGTTCAACCATTTGTAGGAGGAGGTACTACTCTTCAAAAGACTTAATTGACACACTCTAATTCGGTGTGTTCGGAGCTTTGCCGACATGGCAGATAATTACAAAAAATATTAGAAAACATATAATTGTGTAAACAAAGGGTTATAATTATATAGGAATATTTGAAATTATGTACCAGTATGCAAATCAGTATTAGATAGGAATACTTGAAACTATATAAGGGTGATCAATTGAAGCCATTTTTGGTGGGGGTATTATCACTTTGTGGGAGATGCAGTCAGCGTATTTATTCTTAGCCCTGAACAGACATACTTCTGGCTTTGTCCAAATTAAGCTAAGCCAAGTAAATCACAAAACAACCGGGTTTAACGTGACACAGAATCATATTTGATTGAATGATTAATTGACTGATTGATTTTAAGGAGATGTCTATGGTTATTCTATGCCAAGAGGTTAGTGAATAACGTTTACTATACGTTCATATTTACTATTCTGGGGCAGTTATTCCATAAGATACATTTTCCCACTCAGTTATATCCAATACGAATATTTTTAAACAGACTTATTTGAACCAAAGCTGGGTCTCTCGAATACAGAGTGGACCTGGAAGTAATAGAAATAAAAGAATATGCCCCACTCACCAGACCTCTAGAACTGGAGCCTCAGCATCAGATGTATTTTAGCGGCAAACCCAGGATACACGTTTTTTGGAAGTGGGCTTATCCCTCTTCTGAGGAATGGGTCGATGTATTCTAATATTTGTACAGTACCAAATGGTAAAATATGATTCACAACATTCGACTGACAATGTGAAATATTAGCTCGTTAACTGTTACCTACCTTTGCTTAGTTTTGGCTTTGAAAAGCTCGTGATGATTGCGCCTATTCGATTACTGGCATCTAGTTTGCTGTCAACTACTCATTGAGAGAATCTACATAAGCAAATACCGACAGTTCTTCAATGTATCTATCTTCTCTCACATCAGTGATAATATCTTTTTTCTTCTGGCTCATCACAATACCACGTCCTTATTCCAAAGTAATAAAACTCAATGTCTTTCTATAGACATTTCGCCCCGACCCGTCTGACCGATGATCCTAAATCCAGCCCACAGATCAGGATAATCCGAAAAAGGTCAAAGAGAGAGAGAGAGAGAGAGAGAGGGAGAGAGAGAGAAGCGTAAAAGAAGAACAAATAAAAACTCTTGGCTGTTAGCCATGATTTGGAAAGACTTGGGGTGGGAATGGAAGACTCGTTGGGGAGCTGGGGGCTTAGGGAAAACACTTTTGTGGGTGAAGGCGATGGATGTGGTGATTTTCATGAGAATAAAAGGAAGGGTTGTGAATGTCAGAATGACGAGAGGAGAATCGGGGTGACGGCCAAGAGATCAGAACTAGTTACTCATTGTCTCCGCCTGGCCAAATAATAGCCGCTGTCCGTGTTTTCGGTTGGCTCAACAAATCGTCTGTAACTTTCTTCTGACAGCTTGGACGTTGCAGAATAATCCTGATGAACAGGGACGCAATAATTTTCGCCAAGAAACGCGTTGCCATATCTTCATCTGATGGTATTTGAGAAAATAGAATTATTTCATTGAGAAATGACTGATTTATTGTTAAAAAAAAAGATTGATTAATTGCTTTTAACAACAGGTTAACTCATCGAGGTTCCTTTAATCATTTGAGGCCAGGTATTCACCTTCATTGTATGTTCGTATTTACATTTTTGTGCAGTTGTTTCTTAAGAACACAAACAAATTGACCGATTTAACCCATAGATAGGACCTTAACAGGTACAACCTCTACGGGATAATGTGAAACTAATCGACAAGATAGATTTTCGAAATATAAGCCTCACTTTCAGATTCAGTTTAGTGTCATATGATACTCCATTCTTACTGTAGATGCAGCATATCTTAAGCTGGCCGACTGGGCGTAGTAAAAATAAAATACATTGCTGCTTTCTGATAGCTATTTCAGTCTTTGTGTTTTATGGGTGAAAACAACTTTTGACCACTTATAGTTAAACTAACCGAATTTCTTTGTATTTCTGAAAACACTTGTAGTAGCCATTTTAAAAGCTAAGTACTAAAATAGAAAGAAAATAATTTATAAAAAATACAATAGAAAGAAAACGATTACTTTTTAATTTCTATAAGAAACTGAGGTCATCAGTGCTATTTCGCTTCGCAGAAAAGAATCTTATTTTTAAAAAAATGTCTTCACTGTTTTTTATGGGGTTAGGTGCTTTTGATTTGTGTTTTTAGAACGATGTGCTCGTGACGTATCGGTTATCCTTGTAAGGAATAAACTCGGCTTCCTGAGTTCAAATTCTGAACGAAGCTGTTTATTTTTCGCCTTTTGGAAATGGATTAATTCAAATATTCTCTCACCAGCTTTAGTAAATAATAGGGAAGATTGGGCCTTTTAATCTAGTAATTACAACCGATCTAGGAGAAAGAAATCTCTGAACCCAAATCTGTTGTTGACCTCGCTCAAAAAACGCTACATCCGTGAGAAAACCAAGATAAGAAGACCGAAATAGAAAAAGTAGGGAGTTATGCTTAGAAATTGAACCCCATACATTCAGTAGAGTTTGTGATCCCAGTTAGTCAAAGACAAAGTTAGGAACAGTTGCCACGTGAACATCGTCTGGTATCGTTTAAATTTGTTTGACTCGGGCTGATAAGTTAAATAACCCTAACTCCGTACTAAACATTGGTGAAAGAAACAATAGCTGTCTTTATTAAAAACGGTTGATTGTTTTCCTGCGAGATTCACATGGTTAGTGTGTTGAACGCAAATATTATACAACATATGATTTTGACAGTAAAAAAGATCACTGGGGCAACAACATTCGATTCCTGGCACTGAGTTTCACGGAATCTATCAGCGTAAATATAATGTTGATGATTTGTTCCGCAGAGTAGATTGCAGAAATATAAAATGACGTACACACTATGTATGATATCTATATGAAAACATAAGCCATTAGATGTTGGAGTTAATTTGTTTAATAAAATATAAGCTTGATAAAGCAATAATATTTCTAGTAAATATAGTATCAATAATTACTTGTTTTTGTTTATTATTATTTACAAATGTCATGCTTCTACAATTTATTAACTTAATTATTAAAATCTTATAACATGAATCATAGTTTCGTTGCTTTAATAATGAAAGGATCTTCTCTGAACGGTATACTGTATACCGTAGTCTCTAACTATTTCAGATTATTTAGATGATTCCAACACACACACACACACGCAAACACACACACACACACACACACACACACACACACACACACACACACACACACACACATATATATATATATATATATGACTGATATGCAGATTCCTTGCAAGAAAACTGCTGATCATTCCAATTCATTTATATGCTGGACTACGATATCGTATTCAGCGATTTCGATCTTCAATCACGCTATTACGCTAATTTTCAGACAACAACCATTTGAAAAGGTATGAACCTCCTTATCCCCCTAGCTATGGCTTAATTAGTATCACTACTTTTCTTCCACCAGGATGGCTTTAGCATTAAATAATCCATAAAGGTTGATATGCTATCAAATAAAGAAACTGAATCCAAAACAATGCACTTTATTTAATTGTTCGAGAAAGAAATAAAATGTGAAGGGACTCCATCGCAACTTTTTCTCAGCCGTTAGAATTCTGATAAAAAATTCACGAGTCTTCGTTGACTCTTATATTTATTTTGCTTTTTTGGCATTTTCCATCACTTCGATTCATTTTTCATCGTACTAAGATGGGTAGCCATTTAGGAACAGCAGGTGCCAGAAGGATATTTCATTGGAAGTATCTACTGGCTGAGATTCGATATTTACCGAGGGTTCTAATTGTCTTGTATCAGACAAGGTTGACTTTAGAAAAATATCCATAAGTTAATTGATTCTATTAACGATTTGATCTTTGGTATATTTCTTTCAAGCCAAAAAGAAAAGAAAAATAAAGATTGGAACACACACACACACACACACACACACACACATATATATATATATATATATATATATAATGGCAGCTTTTTCCAAGATAAAGTGATCATTACTTTTTAGTTATTTAGAAATGATCTGTTAGTTTATCAATAAGCCCCTCTTCACTTTCCCGCTTTAATAACGTATTTCATAGCTATGCTCCTGACTTGTGTCTATTTTCTCTCTTTTTGTGCTTTTCTTTTATTAAAGCCTGTCTGTTCAGGCTTTTGATTTATCTTGCATAAACGCGACATTTTGTCGATACACGGTTTGCAGTCATTGAACACATTGACATTGGAACATAAATCATCCATCTAGCTGAAGCTTAACGTAGCACTAATCTATTATATTTGATGGTTTCAAAGTAGGAGACCAGAAATTTAATTCGTACAATCTAATTTAGCAAAATAAAAAATGCTTTCCGTATCAAGGATTTCAGAATTCAATCATCTTACTCTTAATAAAAAAAATGGCTGATGGTGTTTTCTGATTGTCGGACATGAAGCAAGTTTGGGATAGCAAAGCATTGCTATCTTAATGGATTGCCAACAATCGCTTAATACTAAGCGGCCATTTTGATTTTGCATTGTTATTGTGCAGTTTTTTTACTTAGCTTAGTTTGACATTAGGCCAAGATCACCCGATGAAAATCGAACTCAGTTGCAATGTTTGCTAGTCTATCTCATCAAATATACAACTTGAGGCACGAATTTCCTTTTTTAAGCTTAGCTTAGTTTGACACAAGGCCAAAATCATGGAACATCATATCAAAACTGAATTGACTAGCAACCGTCTACTTACCTATTTTGTTTGGTACAAAACGACAGCATCTTCTGCTAAGAGATAAGACCTATTTCCAAAGAAGCAGTGTTCTGGGTATGGCATAATTGCATCTGATATGGAACTCTAGTTAGTGTAAAGCACCCCTTAATTATCATTACCCATGTAACTAGTATGTGTTTGGCACCATTTATTGGTTAGACAGATGTCTTTGAAAATTATTCGTATTATGAAGAACGCTTGATAACATATAACTGTGCAAATTATTTGCATTAATTATAGTTATTTGAAGTACACCCATTTTGGCGGGGGCTTACTCAAATGTAAGGAGATAGATTCGGTGTAATCTAAGTTTCCTCGGCCAAGTACTTATTAAATAAGGTATTCACTTTTTAAGTCCAATACCCTCTGTCAACATTTAGGTAACTTCATCATTATCTTCGTCAGCAAAGCACTTCAGTAGTTTCCTTTCTGCAATCTTCCAGGGAATAGGAATTAAGAGACAATCTCACAGGGAATGGGAATTAGGAAACAATCTCACAGGGAATAGGAATTAAGAGAAAAACTGCTAAATATGGCCGGTGAGTGAAATCTTTTTAGCTGAGAGAGTTTTGTCAGTTCACTAAACACCAACCCAGCTTGAGGCTGCTAGAGTATTACTTCCTATCTTTTAACTCGTTCTGAATGTTTCCTTTTTTTTTTTTTTTTTTTTTTTGATTGCTGCCTCAAGACAATTTAGAAATCTTAGAGAACAATTTGAAATTTAAAAGAGAAAATCTAAGGATTAACTATTAAACTCTAAAATAATTCAGATTTTGAAAATCTAAATATTTATTCATTTTAAGCGTTGATTGTCCTGTGAAGCCAGCCTTGTTGCTTTCTTTTGGATTTGTTACTATAATGGCTAAAGGAAACTTTACTTCAACTGGATTACAGTTAAGTTTTATTTGGATAACGCAATTACTTTGTTCGTCTTTTATTACAGTTTGCTTAATTCACAACATTTTTTTTACAAATAGAATTCTCACCGTGGCCATTATCAAAGTATTCTTGTTACATCCATATTAAATTCATCTATTCTGTTTTCATAAATGTATTTATCTGAATCTGCATGAAGGAAATATTCTAAAAAAGGTCTTGCTACTTTCATAGTGTGAGTCTTCTCCCCTCTAACACCACTTACGCTATGAATCTGTTAACCTTCCTTGACATTTTTTCTTCAACCGACAACTACTCTGAGTATTGATTGGTAAATATGGACATCCGCTACTTTTTAGAAGAAGGGAGAGACTTTTTAATAGATTCATTTAGTTTCAAAGTTGGATATGAAGTCAAGATGTTTAGGAAACACTGACCTGACGAGAAATTGTTGTTTTATTAATCCATCACCTCGTTCTCAGGAAGGAACATGTCCCAAGTAAACCGTTTCATATCCAGCCATGAACAGATTATAATACGGTTAATTGTGGTTTATTTTGCTTGCATCACTCTTTTTGCTTTTCATGTAGTCATAAACTTTTCCTCACAGGTTACAAAATGTTTAAAAATAAAGCAATCTTATTAATAGAGAATCCAGCATTAGAATATTACTTTCCTATCTTTAGGGAGATTTAACAAGCTCACTGTTATCTCAGGGTAGCACCTTGCCCCATTGTTAAAAGGGCGTAGGGTTGGATTTTATTTCTTCATACCATGTCTCATCATTATCATCATTATCATCATGATGGCCTGCTCGTTCTCTTTCTGTCTCTGTCTCTCTCTCTCACCATCTCAACTTATCAACCGCGCACTGAGTAAATCGTCTAGACAGTATTCAGTGTCCCCACAGAGCTCATGAATGTGTTTCTGCTATTGTGTTTATGTCTAAAAGTCCATTGGAAAACGTCGCTTTTGAGTTCGTCTTTACTTCACTAGCAGTATTCAACATATCTTGCTAATCTTGAATGATCGCCAAGATGGGAGGTAAGTAGCCAATACAGCTGCAGTTTTGTTGGGTGCTGCTTACAGAATTTCCTCAATACGGCACGCAGCATCCTTTTCTAGTTACTATATACATTTTTCTCCAAGCGTCCAAGTGGTGCTATCCTATAGGTTTACTGGCACAATTATAGCTTGGTTGATTCCTGTTTTATTTTATCAGTGATCAGCTTTCCACATAACATGTCAATAGTTGTCCATATATATGTTTATATCTCTTTCAGTAGATAAGACATTGCTACCGAAGTATACGAACGGGTCTACAAATTTAAGAGTCTTAACCTTTAACTTTGGCCACCGACTGCTTCTTTGCAGAGGGGTAACCCCCCGCCAACGAGTGTCGAAGATATGACTCAAAACAATCTGATGGTGAGGCACCAGTAATGATGAAGCTTTGGGAAATGCGGTGTATCCCTTCATTGCGATCATTTCCCGGAGCGGTAGCATCTGATAGGGTCCTATCTATGGGACAAAAAAACTGTTTGACATTTTAAGTGAGTAAAAACTAAGAATTTGTGTTAAATTGGATAGTTAGAAATATAACTGTTTGATCATTTAAATGTGTGTAAACCAATGACTGATGTTTGATTGAACTGTTGGTGATACATAGCAACGCTTGTGACCATTTAACTTTATTGATTTACGCTAAACTGAATGGTTAGAAATAGAACTGTGTTGATCATTTAACTGTGTGTATCTATAAACTGTGTTTACAAATCATATATGAAATATATATGTAAAAATAGGATTTGGCATTATAAAATCAACAATGGTTGATATGCTGTAAAACTAAAACGTATGCTTTTTAATATTTATTTGTCTGTCGGTAATTTTTCTACGTGGATAAACACTCGTCATCAGATAGAGAATTTTACGTAGATTTTACGTTCACGTTCCTCCGACATAAGAGTACATAGAAAAATGATATACATCATCCCTGTTTGGTTGTTTGAAAATATTAAGTTCAAGTTGGTAGGTGCTTTAAACAGAGGGCCAGAATAACAGGTGGTATTTTGATCCCAAGCAGATCCCGTAGATATTCTAGTAGGTGGCAGATGTATCGACTAATTCTTGCATTTAATTATTCATTTATATTTTGCTTATTTATTCGTGTATATAGTCTTGTCTTTGATATCAGTTATCGATTTATAACCTCAGAATCATATTACTAATTTTACTGTCACAATCCTTCTCTACATAATCCACTACTTATATATATATATATATATATATATATATATATATATATATATATATATATATATATATGTGTGTGTGTGTGTGTGTGTGTGTGTGTGTGTGTATCATGAACAGAAAAACAGACTCACAAACAATGGTATATAAATTTTATAAACTGTTCAATCTCGATAGGTTTTGGCCCTTGGCCATCGTCAAGAGAGACACAAACACGGTGAATAAACCTTGCGTGTTTTTTTTTTAATCAAGCTAGTTTTAGCCACATTTCATTCGGTTCGTTATTGTGTAAAATGATTTCAATTTGGGAAATAATTTCAGCCTTTTTTTTTCTCAAAAATGAATTTCAGAAGGAAAATTAATGTATGAAAGTTAATTGATTTTTAAATTAGGGATTTTTAAACATCTTAATATTTTCAAAATAAAACTTAATAAATACTAGAAGTGTAACTGAGAGTGAACATTTGATGTTTTGTGGAGGTTTATTTAGCTCTTATTCATTTCACTCGTTTGGGCTTATATATATATATATATATATATATATATATATATATATATATATATTTAAAGCCTCAAACTCACAAGTAGTGGCCACTCAATGAGGATCAAATTTTCTACCAAGTCCCAATGATGAAGAAGTTCACATTATACAATGTGTATATTTCATTTCTGTTGGAACGATTTCAAGTCAAATGTAAAATCTCGAGCAAAAGATGAAAAATATTTTTCAATCTGACAAGAGAATAGATTGAGTTTTAGATAACACACACACACACACACACACACACACACACATATATATATATATATATATATATATATATAATTCTTATATGTATTCATATATAAAACATATATTTAGTATTGTGATACAACGAAACGGTCTGTCTGTGGATGACAATATATATATATATATATATATATATATATATATATATATATATATATTACATTGAAAAGATAATTTGTAGTGAATCTGACAGTATGATAGAAATATGTGGAATGTTGGATAAATCAAACACTTAATTCTGAATGTGTGATATTTCGTTCGGGCTTTATATCATCTTCACAAACTTCTTCAAGACAGAGACTCTTTTGTGATTTTTTCTATTAAAAAGGATGTGAGGAAAGTGGTGGGAGTATAGTTGTAGCAGGAAAAGTTTTGTTTTTTTTAAATATAAAACTAGGTCCAGGTTTTTACCATATCCCACTACACCTAGCGAACATCATACTGAACGAAAACGAAATCAAAATAGAAAACGGATAGGAAAAAAAATCACTCTGTTCCACTTAACATTTGAAAATTATTTTTTGCTTTTCCTGATATTTTACCTCTTAGCCATTCCTCACCCCAATTATAACCCATACAATACAATATGAATAATTTTCTGAGACATTACATTATACTCAGTTTCTTTTCCATAAAACTAGTCATGCTAAAACCCTCATTCATACAAACCATTCATTACTTCTTTCTTGTCAACTCCCTAAAATCTATCTCCACTTTCAAAACAAAAAAAATCTTTAATGGAACCTGATATATTTGATGTTAAATCCCTCACAACTCTTCCTGCTACAACTATACTCCCTTCAATCTACTCACATGCTTTTTAATAAAAAAATTCAGAAAACTGTCTCTGTCTTGAAGAAATTTGTGATGATGAAATAAAGGCTGAACGAAATATCACACATCTAAATTTGAGTTAAGTTCCTGATTTATCCAACTTTCCACATATTTCTATCATATATGTATATATATATATATATATATATATGTGTGTGTGTGTGTGTGTGTGTGTGTAATAATAATAATAATATATGGGAAAACAGGAAATAAATCATAAAGTATGAAAATGCATGAATATGAAAATAAAACCAGAGGATGATTTTAATTCTTGTTGAATTAAATGTAAATCGGTTCGATTTTTAATATGAAAATATGAAAACTTCATTGGGAAAAATAAATTGTCAAATAAATGAAAAAATGAGAACGTTTTAAGCATTCTATTTCCATTGGTGGCATTCTGTTTCAAATTTATGACATGTAATTTTTATTGGAAAATTCATTTTAAAAACGTTACGTATTTTTCTTAAAAAAGGAAACATCATTATATATCTATGTTCATAATATTCTAATTCGGTTCACATCAACCAATATCAAAGATTTCTTTACTCATCTATCTCTATCAATGTCTCTCCGCTTTTTCTCTCTCTTTCTGTTTGTTTGATCTATTTGTCAAAGTAGATATAAACAATGTAACCAAATTATCTTATATTAGAGATTTTGTAGATTTTTGGCTCTAATTTGACTAAATGAAGAGATAAAGTTAAAAAGCCGGGTCTCTGATTGTATTGGGATTTAAAATGCTACTAGATTCAACAATTTTCCGTCGTTTTTTATTATGTATATAAACTATCATTTTGGAATCTTTGAAAATTAAAGTCCGGATTAATAATTAAATTATGTCTGACCAAATCATTATTAATATTTCTTTCTCTAAAATCCCTTTTATGTTCATAAATCTATTGTCTTTATTTTAGATATCGGGATGTTTCACCTTCATGTTCTTTTATAAACTCGCAATCAGTTTTAGATTTAATGTTAATGTGAGTATTGTTATTTTTATTATTAAGTAAATTCTTTATTGTCTTTGAAAAATTATTAACTGCTTTGATTTCGAAGCTGTAATTTTTTTGTTTCAGTAAAACATTCAGATGTGCTGATGAAGGTTTAATGTTTTCATATCTAAAAAAGCAAAACAAACGTTTAACGTTAGCAAATAATCTAAACTCTGAGTAAAATCACCCAATGATGACCTTATGATTTTTTTGTATTTGTGTATATGCGTGTGTGTATATGTGTGTGTGTGCATAGAACAGTGTCCTGCAGTAGCTAAACATCAATCGGTTGTCTTCAGTGGTCATTCCTTGACCCCCCACCAAAAAAAAAATAAATAAATAAATAAAATAAAAATTTAGTTTCATTTTTAAAGTAAGCCATCTCACCAATGAACATTGGTGCATTACGGTCTTTCTGTTTGCATGTCACCCTTTTTTTTTGACTCGCCAAACTTAGCTAAATATATTTCCATATGTATTTATATGCATTTATCTCTCTCTCTCTCTTTATCTATCTATCTATCTATCTATCTTCCTTTCTCTATATATCTATCAATCTATCTATTTAATGATCTATCAATATTCATATTGAGCACTATCTTTTTATTACTTGATGACTATTTTTATAAAACAACCTACCCGTATTTGTTTGCTATCCGGTCCTATATCTATTTTCTTTCATTGTTGCCATTCCTACCATCCGAAGCAGCCAGCCTTTACCTTGATGTGGCAAATATCCTCTTTTATGTTGTTTTAGTTGGTAATTCTTTATCAGACTCTTGAGAATTGCTTGCTTGCAGGCTTACAACCTGTTGATCTAAACGTATTCCCTCAACCCGTATCGTGCAGTGATTACTGCGCGTGTCTGTCTGGAAAAGGTAATAGTATACCAATGTTAACACATCGGTATTTCTCTTCTCTTCGGCTTATTTTCATTGACATAATGTTAGTTTTCTTTTTATTCTATATATTCGCTTCAAAACTTGTTTATACACATCCACAAGTTTAATGTCTCGACACTTAGTCTTCGCTTGTTTTTATTTAAAGGTGGTTTTCATCTATTATTATTATTAATATTATTATTATTATTAGTAGTAGTAGTAGTAGCAGTAGTAGTAGTAGTATACTCCTTTCTTGTTTTTTCACCACAGATGATTCTTTTTAGCGGCAGTACTAGACTTTGTTATCTTGGTGAGTACAACAATTCTAGAAGAAAGAGGGAAAAATTTTTGAAATCAAATCAATTAATGTTAATTTATGCCTTCCGTTAGGGAGTTTGTGTATTGTTGTCTCCTTGCATGTATTTTACAACCATAGTAACTGGAGGTTCTTAATAGATTCTGAAAAAGATCATTTTTCCTTAGATCTGCGGATCTCTTCTAAAGATTCTTGTTGATCTCATTCATTTATGTGTATCAAAGTAGGCAAAACTTAATGAATAAGAATATCAATATAGTAAATATGCCATGGCGTTATGGGTATTATCGAATACGATGGACCCAACGAACCGAAATCAAATTTTGCAAGAGGCTGTTACCCTTTTACAATGTTCTTATGTCCTTGTGAAAGCGTGAATCCATCTCTTCTACTTCTAGATACAGTTAAATATATAAGCTGTTGTAGACTCTTTAGCCTTGGTAGGGACATCCAGTCTTAGAGAGTGAAAGAGGTAAACAAGCTCAATTTATAGCTTTTGCCAGGGTAAATGTGTTACATGCAACGGTGAAATGGCAAAACTAGGAGTTGGAGAACCCCAGATGTTCAATTTCGTTCTGGCTACACTTGTAACTACACTGACGCTAAGTTGAATAAGACTTTCACTTGGACAACATACTTATCATGAAGAAGGAAGACCTGTCGCATAAGCAACTGTTGGGCTTTCATGTGACCTTACATTGGCTTAAGATACGGACGTAGATTCATATCTTGTCGATACTGTCACATGCCATAAAGATTATGACAGTGTGAGTTATCAAAGTGGTAACAGAACCATTCTTTTCTCTGTCTTCCATTCTTGAACGCTTGTTACGAGACATTTTGTTAATAAATCAACGCAGAATAAGCACAGATGTAAATTCATGCCTTTTGTACGTTTTTTTTGTACATTTTTTTTATTCTTTGAGAATTTTTCCCGTCCGTAATAAATGGTAATCCTGTAATGGTGTCTGTGTAACAGACGTTCTACTGAGCTCACCAAAAATCTAAAGATTCTTACCGAACTCAGTTGTAAAGTAGTCTGGACTGTCTCAAATTTTTCTCGTTTTTCATGTTCTCGCTTCTTTTCTAGGTTATTGGTTATGTCTCCGAATATGACTGTTTTTACACGCCTTTATATTCTACAAGTATTTTTATAACTCTCTAGCAAAGTCCTGTTATTTCTCGAACTTTTTGCTCCCATTTTATTTTAATTCTGTAATCTGCTGGAATTATGAGTCTTGATGGACTGTTTCTTTAATCTTGTATGGTAGAGGCCCAGTTGTATAATGCGTCAAATGAAAATCTGAAAGTTTGTCTTTCCGAAGAGGGTGATACGAAAGTTGATTTGTCTTACATTATATTAATGAAATGTTTATGCTGCAAAATATTAAGTTTTTTCTTGATTTTTTTTTCTTTTTGTTTTTGTTTTCGTATTTTATCATATATTTTCCAGATAATGAATTATAGCACCAGCTGCAAGGTGATTAATTTACGAATAAAGAATTAATTTGACGAAAATGCATATCTATTTACTTCAGATTTAATAAATTCACTGTATACAAAGACCCATGTGACATTCGAACTCACTTCAAAGTTTCAGTTTTTTCTTTTTAGTCACGAACTGTTATGCTCTACCACGAATCATCTCTCGCTTTATATCAATTCTATCTCTCCCTCTTTCTTTCACCACCTTTCTTTTTCTGTTCACCCACCCCTATTCCCTGTCTCTATCTCTGTCTCTCTCTCTTATCACACAACCTTTATGTCTTCATACGACCTTTTTCTTTCTATTTTTACACTTCATTTTTCACCCTCTCTCTTCAAGCCACCTTTCTCTCTCTCTCTCTCTTCACACTTCATTCACCCCCTCTGTCTCTATGCCACCTTTCATTCTCTTCATATCACCTTTCTCTCTCTCTCTTTCTCTCTCTCTCTCTCTCTCTCTCTCTTCTCGCTACCTTTCTCTCTCAACACGAAGTTTCTCACTCCATTAATTATAGTTTTTACTCTAAAAATCAGAATACGTATCTGCTTTAAATACTAGTCTTGATGACGTCAGTACTTTCTTTGTAGGTGATGTAAATTGAAGCAAAGCACGGGGACCTCCATATATTTTGTGTGGGTCGATTTTGAAAGTTGCTGACTTTCATTGGCAGCTAATTTCACAAACTACCAGTCACCAGTTGTCTCTTCGTAAAGACCTCACAAACAGGGAGAAGCCAAACATCAGTCGCTTATATCAAATCAACCCCATTTCCTTGAATTATTTATGCTTAACAATGATTTTAGTTTTGAATATGACCACTGGCACTCAAGATCAATAGTTCAAGCTCTTTAGCCAAAATCTTAAATACCATTTTAGCCTGATCGCAGGATTAGGCTTTATTTAAAACCTCAATAACCTAAAAGAAAATAGGACCTACGAATGACGAGATTTATATTAATATTTTGGAAGAGTTTGTCTGACCTGAATAGATCAACAAATATTTGATATATGGATTTACCTAATCCTTCCGCAATGGACAGGGTGTAACATAAGGTCAATTTTTAATCCATATAAAGCTAGTTTAAATTCACTGTCTTCCTTCTTTTAGACTGGTTACCTAACCAATGAATCTATTTGTTCTCCTCCTCCCAGTTATGCACAGACTGAAATCTCTAACTTTGATAGAGAAGAAAGAAAATTTTGAATTCAAACCAGTGGTACTCTGCTGAAAAACTGACCTTGTGTCACATCCTGTCCGTAGCAAAATGATGGAGTAAATAGATACATTAAATTGGACACGTCAGAACTTAATATTATCGTCGAAATACTTTACAACTCTCAGTGTTGAAATCTATACACGTTAACGATATCGGTCTTACGAAATTTATACTTTTATTTTATCAGTGTTAAATTTCTCAGAGTTTAATGCTATTAGTGTTATATTTAACAGAATCTAAATGTATCTGTTGAATCTTTATAATTTAGATATATCAGGATTCATTATTGTTTATTTATTTACTTTTACGATAAAGATTTTTCAGTTATTCGTATCAATATTTAGAATTTTTCATCATTCTAATCTTGGTTGTTTTTTAATTGCAACTTACTCAGGTATTTCTACAGCAATGAAATGATCTAAAAGTATAAGGTCTTGTTGAGATTCGAACACATGTCTCTTTTTCTTGGAGTAAAGAAAGCTTTTTTCTTGAAATAAAGGAAGCTGGTACGAAAAAACAGGTGTTAAAGTGATCGGTGTCAAATTCTTAAACATCTATAATATTTAGTACCAGTATTAGATACAACATCAGTGAAAATCTATAGATATTGAATATATAAATGTTAAATTTGGATGCAGAACACTGCTGGAGAAGCAAGGACAAACTCATTAGTGACGTTCTTCTATGGACCTATTCACATGGACGAACCAATGTTGGCCAACAAACAAGGATTTGCCAATATCAGCTCTGTGCTGGTGCGGGTGCAGGATGAAGTCGGGAAGACTATCCGGGAGCGATGGGTGATGGGAAAAATGGCTGAAGAGAGATTCAGGAAAATCCAGTCAATTTAATTATGATTATTACGGGAATCTTAAGAGTTGTCTTGTTGACGGTTAAATTCTGAAATCTTTAAAGATTTCAATATCCAATATTCAAAAAACGTTCACCCTCTTTTTAGATAAGAACCGACCTAAATTTATATTCCATAGTTAGTAACAAATCTTGAATATTTAAACAGAAAGAAAATCAATTTTTCAGCTGTTGAATAAATAGGCGTGCATATATTGATGTAAGTGGAATATTATTTGGAAGTTCAGTTATATGCGGACCAGCTGATCAACCTTAATATCTTTTGGGTAACCAACTTTCCCCGAGTGTCGCCGGGTATAACATACATCTCAAGACATCAGGATATATAAAGCAAAAATAATCACCTAACATTATTTTTCACCGAGCATAACCGTAATGACGAACGCGAATCAATATTATATTCATTTATTTAGAGGAACTATATGACGATTTATGTATTCAGACATTATAGTATTACCGTACACACAAACACAGATACACACAAAAATACACACACACACACATATATATATATATATATATATATATATATATATATATATACGTGGTCAATTCAATATGTTTCCAAACTTTTTTGTACTGGAATTTGAAATTGTCGTAGACTCTTGATAATTCAGTATGTTATGGTTATATATCTTATGAGATAACTGACGTATTCTTATGATTTCAGGTTTAAATGGACAGCTAGAATAGGAATTGAAATACACCCTACTAAAGCCTGATTGTCACAGCTGGTGAATTTCAAAAATGCAGTCTGACACTTTAGAAGAACGATATACAATAAAATCATGTTTTAAACTTGGAAAACAAGCCACAGAAAAGTATGGAATGCTTCACACTGCTTTTAGACCATCTTTCATGAATCGAGCATCAGTTTTTGAGTGGCATAAGAGATTCAAGGAAGGCAGGGAGTCTGTGAGGGATTATAAGAGGTGTGAGAGGAGTAAGGAAGTTAGAACATCAGAGTTGATTGGCCAAAGAGTTAGGGTTAGGGTTACTATGTTGAGGTTTTAAGGGAGTTCAGGAAGAGATTCCGTCGGAAGAGGCCAGCACTCTTCATATCGGATCAGTGGCATTTCCACCAGAACAATGCATCAGTCCACAACTCCATCCTTGTCACAGACTATTTGATATTTGACCAAGATGGGCATCAAGACAGTTTCTCAGCCTCCCTATAGTCAAAACCTTGCTCCCTCTGACTTTTGGTTATTCCCTAAGCTCAGAGGCTGTCTTTATGCGACAATTGAGGAATGAAAGAGGCTATGACGAAGGTCATTGTCACACACACACAAGAGGACTCCCATGAGGCCTTGCAGAAGTTGATGGAATGGTACAACAGTTGCATTGCAGTCGGAGGAGATTACTTCGAAAGGTACTTGAGTTTCATGTGTGTACTATCAATAAAAGTGTCCATACGAAAAAAGTCTGGACACATATTTAATAATGCTCGTATATATATATATATATATATATATATATATATATACATAAAGTTATACTAGCTATTCTTAAATCTACACATGTATCACCGATGTCGGCCACTTTTTATTAAAAAAATATACCAAACTCTATTATCAGTTATATACACATATTATATGAAGGTTAAAAGATTTCGTTAAAAATATCGATCTTTTGACTACCGACCGAGGAGATTTGTTTATCGCGTCAAAAGCCATTTTTAGAATCAGAAATAATTTTATCCATAAGCAGAATTATGCACCAGCGTGGAACGGATTCTCAGAAACAATTTTCATCAAGATTTGAATTCAGATTTTTTTCTTTTTCCTACAGCCGTTGCCCTTCTAAAGTTAGAAAGACCCAAGAGCAATTAGCAAGATGTGAAACATAAAGTTGATTCTCTTACTAGGATAACCTTTACGCCACCTGTGTATCCATATATATATATATATATATATATATTTCCTAATTATCATTTATTGTAACAGAACTGTAACAATTTGATATTTTAATATGGCTTGCAACGCGGTACATTTTTCTAACAAAATATGGATGGATTTCATTTTGATTGAGTAATGCTCTTTGTTAAATAATAACATTTTGGTACCCAAGGAAGAAATTGAATTTTATATCAATAATAATACAGCTCTAATTATTTATGGCAAATAATATATATATATATATATATATATATATATATATATATATATATATATATATATATATAGCGAATTCAAGCATATGGGACCTAAAAAATTAAGTTTCCTTATAAAGGCAGTCTACGAAGTCTTACCAACACCAGTCAATCTAATTGCTTGGGGGTTAACTACCTCTGACTGATGCAGAGCCTGTGGGAAAACTGACAGCCTCAGACATATTCTCACTGGATACGAGTATGCTCTAAAAAGCTCCACGTGGAGACATAACGACGTCTTGAAGATTTTTGCCGATTCTTCGAAGACATGTTGTAAGATTGCAAATAAAGCTCTAAAAATTATCACCAATGGAGTGATTCATTTCGTTAAAGAAGGAAATATTTCGAAACTTTCGAGTAAAAATATGCAGAGATCAACATTGCTTGATGGATGAACGGACTGGCACGTCGCAACCGATTTAGAACATCTTTAGAACATCTTTTCGTATTTCCAACTGAAAAAGCGTTAACAACTCAGCGTCCAGATACTGTTATTTGGTCTGTTAAACTAAAAAAGTTTCCGTTGTTAATTTAAGGGTCTCTTTTGAAGAAAATTTCGACTGGGCACATCAGCGTAAGTTGGAAAAATATGAAGATCTGCGTGAACAGTATGTAAAGAATAGCTGGATAACCAATGTATTTCCTATTGAGGTTGCATGCCGAGGTTTTATTACCAACTCAACCTCTGCATTCTTGACTAATCTAGTTCTTTCTCCATCAGACAAGAGGAAATGCATAAAAAAATCCAAAATAAAGTTCAAAATATATCAGCGGGAATATGGTAATCCCATAAAGTGATGACAATCCAACAAATTTTGTTTGCATCGTAAGTTACTGCAAGGGCGCTGTGGACTATTGGTAATTATGCTTCAGCCCCGAAACCATGCCGGAACCCAGAGTCATCATCTGATGGAGGCTTTGTTGAAAGCAATGCGACTGTACAAAGTTCAGTCATTGTATAAACCTCTCTCTGTCTGTCTGTTTGTCTGTCTGTCTCTCTCTCTCTCTCTATACATATATATGCCATGTTTTCTTTAGAAACATTTTAAAACGTATACGAAAATAAATGAAGTTAGAAAATTTTTTTTGTGAAGAAGAAACCCACTCAAGCAGATTCAAACTATTCAAATAGACAAAAATATGTATGAACATCTGCACAAATTTAAATAAGCAATCATTTCAGGTCCAGGAACGGGTTAATGCTTTTTACATTGATTTTGATGGGGAAACAAGGTTTGATGTAAAAATACTCCGTGTCACTAACGGCCATCAGAAACGAATTAAATTCGAGAACCAAGGTTCCACCCTGATATATATATATATATATATACGAGGTGCATATGATAAGTTTCCAGACTATTTTCGTATGGGAGCTTTTTTGATAGTCCACTCTTGAAACTCTAGTCCCCTTCGAAGTAATCTCCTCCGGTTGCAATGCACTTGCTGTACCATTCCAACAACTTCTGGAAGGCCCCATGGAAGTCCTCTTGTGTGAGCGTGTCAATGACCTTCGTCACAGACTCTTTCATCTCCTCAATTGTCTCATAACGACAGCCTCTGAGCTTAGGGAATAAGCAACAGTCACAAGGAGCCATGTCTGGACTATAAGGAGGTTGGAAACTGTCTTGATGCCCATCTTGGTCAAATATCAAATAGTGTGTGACAAGGATGGAGTTGAGGACTGATGCATTGTTCTGGTGGAAATGTCACTGACCCGATTTGAAGAGTGCTGGCCTCTTCCGACGGAATCTCTTCCTGAACTCCCTTAAAACCTCAATATAGTAACCCTAACCCTAACTCTAACCCTTTGGCTAATCAACTCTGATGTTCTAACTTCCTTACTCCTCTCACACCTCTTATAATCCCTCACAGACTCCCTGCCTTCCTTGAATCTCTTATGCCACTCAAAAACTGATGCTCGATTCATGAAAGATGGTCTAAAAGCAGTGTAAAGCATTCCATACGTTTCTGTGGCTTGTTTTCTAAATTTAAAACATAATTTTATTGCATATCGTTCTTCTAAAGTGTCAGACTGCATTTTTGAAATTCACCAGCTGTGACAATCAAGCTTTAGTAGGGTGTATTCCAATTCCTTCTGTAGCTCTTCATTTAAATCTGAAATCATAAAAATTGGTCAGTCATTCCATAAGATGTATACCAATAATATACTGAATTTTCAAGAGTGTATGACAACTTTAAATGACCATACGAAAAAATTCCGGAAACTTACCATATGCCCCTCATATATATATATATATATATATGTGTGTGTGTGTGTGTGTGTGTGTGTGTGTGTGTGTAGGCATTCAGAAAAGCTTTCATACTTACGCACACAAGTATATAAATCAATAAATTCTTTGCCTGTAGTTATAAACTAAACATTGTTAATCATGACAAATTAACACCTGGTTTACTTTGTTGAAGGCCAATTCTCAGCTTGAATAAAATATCAATTTATTTTGTTGAATCTTAAAATGCAAAACATACATATTTAAATATTATAAACATTTTCAAAGGAGCTCCAACTTTTTAATTATAAGATAATGTTACAGTCATAAGGGATATAGTTGTCAAATTTATTCTTATTCGTATTCAGATAAATTTCTCGTTTATAAACTGGCCCTGTTTTTATTCCTTTATTGCCATTTCTCATACGCCAACTGAGACCCAAAATGGTTGTAGCACTTGTTATGACTCTATTAATGGCTCAAATAGATTTGTTAAAAATATTCGTTTTCGCTTGGACTGTCTGCAAAAAATACCTCTTACGAAACAACTACTCAAAGAATGTGAATATAATGGTCCAGGGAAGACGATTTTGTAAATTTTACACATTAAGAAACCCTTGGGGTATTGGCATGTCGTAAAAATCAACCAATCAATCAATCGGCCAGATTGTTTAGCTTAAATATTGGATTTAACAATTCGATCAAAACTTGAATATATACGATAGACAAACTAACAACAATAATAAGTATGATAATCTTGACCCAGGACCGGGTTATACATCATGAAATGGAAAATATTTGTGTTACACTTATCTTGTAGCTCTTGAAGGCTTTACCCTGTGCTCGAACCCCAATGACAACAGGTGGTCTGAAACTATCACATCTTCAAAGCAAATGGCTAATGTGTGTGTATGAAATGCTGATCCGAAAGAGATGGAAAACTCAAATAATAAGGAAGAAAAATGGAAGAAAAGGAAGGGAAACAAAAATTTAAAGGAATATAACAAAAATAAAGAAAGAAAGAAAAAAGAGAAAAAAAGAAAGAAATGGATTACCAAGGAAAAAAGCAATATAGCAGAATTGATGAAAACTTTTTGAACTGAAAAAAAAAAAAAGAGAAAAAGTTAGGCGTGTCGGTAGATGCGTCAGACAAACAAACAAACAAACGTGTTTTGAATCAGTTCGGGAGACTGACATAAACGGCGGGAATTATTTACGACATCATTTCGATTGACATTGAATCAAATGACACCAGACATTCCTATAAAGTTAAAAAATAATGGGATGGAAAGAACAAACCAGGAGACAGCAGTCTATTAAAACAGAAATATATATTTGCATCGGAGTGCAAAGAGCTGTACACAATGGAAAATTATGGGAAAATATGGTATTAGCGCACTTAGAGGCGGTAAACCTCTTTCTATTTAGCAGTAAATAAACTAATTACAGATAAGACTTAAAATATTTTTCTATCATAGCTGAAAATTGTGGCTTCATAAAATATACCTTAAACAAACAAGATTGTATTATTTAAATTAACTCTATATTTTTTACAAACCATGCTGAGGCAAATATAATAGAATAATCAAATGTTGAAGAAAAAATAATGTAATATAATCTGTGTGGCTTTGCTGGAGAGTTGGAAAAACTATGGAATATGAAAATCACAGTGATACCTATGGTAGTTGCAGCACACGGATCACTCAAAAAGGACCCGGAAAAGTTTGGGAAGTAAATGAATATTTGAGGAAGAATTAAGACTACCCGGACGACAGCACTACTGAGATTAGCAAGAACCAATATCTTCAGAAATAGTAATTTCTGAAGATATTGGTTTGGTTTAATAGATTTTAAAGCTATATGAAGCTATCTGAGATGATTCTATACCTACAGAAGAATGGAATAAGGTTTGTTGCACGTTTCTAATTATATTTTTGTTGTTAACGGTATTGACTAAATGTTAGCATTGTCGAGAATCGTGTTGGAGGGAGACTTTCTATGGCATTTACTAGATTTACACTTATATTTTTGCAATAATTTTGTTTCCCCCGAAAAGAACAACATTTCATCTATACTGATTTTTTGAAATAGTTATTTCATATCATTTACATTAAAAAGTCATTCTCTGATATGAGTGAAGGCCTTAAAGTCTAAGAGAAAATGTTTAACAGTTAGAGGGTTTGACATGTGATGCATGGAGGTTGTTGCTATTATTTGAGTATAAAGAACCGTGTAAGTCTTGTGTGACAAACTTATTATCAGTATATAGAGACTTGTTCCTTTCTGAATTTTCTGAATGCTGGTATCCAGTCTCCCAAAGTGAGTTTGATTATTGTGGAGGTTTGAGGAGCTTTGTTGCTACTCGAACTTCAGCGGAAATCATCAATTACTGCTAGTTTGAAAATTCCATTGAGATATAATAATAAAAATGATAATGATAATAATAAACTGAAAAGTTATGGAACCTGAAAGTGATGGTGACACCAATTATGATTGGTGCACTCAGAAAGGTCCCCCAAAGGCTTATTACGGGATTTGGCGGAACAGGAATTCGGAGGTACCACGTCTATTCAAGCGTCAGCATTATGAAGATCAGCTAGAATACTCAGAAGAGTCCTGAAGAAGTGAAGAGACTTGCAGTCACTCAGACTCAAGTGAAAGACCATCAGCTAAATCTGATGTGAAAAAGTCAAAGGAATAATAATAATAATAATAATAATAATAATAAATAAATAAATAAAATAAATCTAGAGCCTAAACATATGTATGAGTTAATGCACAGTACATATAAATGGTTAAAGAAAAAAAAGCAGAAACAATAGCAGCACTAGAAGTTCGAAATCAATGAATCATTCGAACACCTGGAGGGAAAGAAAATTACAAAGACCTAGAAATATTCGCAACGAATAACATCAAGTCAACGTCGTTGAATGAAAGAGTTAGAAAGGAGTATTCCAGAAATCAATAAAAAAATTCGCGTAACAAAACACTGCAAGAGAAATCTCAGCGAAACAATGAATAGCTGGGATGTCCCTCAAGTCAGATACTCTGCACTGTTCTTTAATTGACAAGGGAATACATCGGAGAGATGGTCAGGAAAGTGATGACTATGCACGCAAGGTCTTAAAACGGAGAGATTACATAAAGTGATTATATGTGACAAGAAAATAAAGAGGAAGTTGACTTCCCAGTTTTAAGGTTTGCGTAGTCAGCGATTCAGGGGCTCGATATATATATATATATATATATATATATATATATATAAAAGCAAAGAAAGACTGATTACAACGGGAAGTAACAGCAATAACATCGTAAATAACCACAGGACAAATTAAACAGCAATAAAACTTTTGGATTTTTTTTTAAACGGGAGGGAAAACAACCGGGTGGATACATCAAGCGACAAATTAAGGAAATTGCACATGACATTATCTGACCATGATTCTGAAGGAAAAACTGAAGAGAGAAATTAAATTAACAGCAGCTGTCAATGCCATAAAAATTATGTCAAATCAACTCATAATAATACTCCCGAGTAAAGTGTAAGCTCTGTACTGATGGAGATGAAACAATTAACCATATAATAAGCAATTACAGCAAAATGAAACAAAAAGAATACAAGATCTGGCATTTCTGAGTGGTGAAGTAGATTCACAAGAAATAATACCAGAGATGATATTTGACCATATATACTAATGGCGTAAACACAAACTAGAACCGTTTCTTGAGAAATTGAAGTGCATAAAAGTCTCTCGGGCTTTCAGATACAAATGGATCAGTTAATAGTGGGCGGAAGACCGTTCAGAGTTCTAATTAAAAAGAAGAAAAGAGCATCTTGTTGGTTTTTCTCATCCAGCAGATTGCAGGATTAAAATAAAAGAGAAAATCTCCATAAATATTTGGATCTATTGAGAGAGTTAAAAAAAAAGGTGAGGGTGATGTGATACCAATCGTAGTTTGAGCCTTTGGAATGGTCACAAAGCGCCTGGAAAAAAGAAAACAGTAAACAGACCAGAGGTAGAATCGAACTCTGCGCTACTAAAACCAGTTCGGATATTTGAAATGTCCTGTGGATCTGAAGACACTTTTTATTCTTCAGATTAATTTAAAAACAACCATTTTGAGTTAGTGTGAAAAAACTCCCAAAGCACAGAATACTACTACTACTACTACTACTACTACTACTACTAATAATAATAATAATAATAATAATAATAATAATAAGAGTAGTAATAATAATAATAAGAAGAAATACCAATAATACTTCCTACTCCAGGACTGAACGCTAAACGTAGTTTTAGATTAAAAGAAAAAGGAAATAACTCGACAACGATGGATTTTGCCGTTGCAGTAGATCACAAATTACAAAGGAAAGAAAAAAAGTTGATAAATAATTTAATCTGGCCCAGGAACAGGAAAAAACTGGGGTATCATGAAAGTGACAGTGAAACCAACAATAATTAGAAGTCTTGGAACAACACCAAAGAGCTAGGCAAATAAATAAATTTAAAAACAAGAGATCCCGGAAAATATTGAAACTGTTCAGACAATATCATTCCTGAGATCGACTAGAATTATGAGAAGAGTTCTAGAAAACCGAGTAGACTTGCTGTCTCTTGGACTTCAGTGAAAAGTTACAATTGGTATGAAAAAATTGTAATAATAATGATAATATCGATTTTAATATTTTCTTTCCATGGTTTTTATGTTTTCTACCTTCACTCTTTGCTCACCTACTTCTTGGGGAATTGTCCCAATATTTCTGTTTAGCATCGTAATGAGGATTTATTGATTCCGCCAATTTCTTCCCGCCGTAGTGTCCATGTTTGCTGCGATCAGCTGCTTAAATGTTTCTCTTTGTAGATCGATAATTCTAATCGATAAGTTTTCCGAGACCGACACACGATTCGCCCGTTACTAATATACACAGCATAACGATTGATGCTCGCCGGGTCAAATTTACGAAAGAGAAGTGCGAGTAAAACATAAGAAGAATTAGAAAGAAAGAGAAAAGACGAAAAGGAAAGAGAGAGAGAGAGAGAGAGAGAGTGAGAGAGAGAGATGAAAATGTTGAGAGGGTAGTTCTAGAAAGAGAAAAAAGCTATTCGAGATAATGATGAAATGAATAAAGAGAAGAAAAGAGAGGATAAAATAGAAAGAGATGAAGGACGATGAAAAACTTGTTGACGAAGAGGAACGAAAGAATCATCGGATCTATTGAAGAATTAGGACAGAAGAAAAATTAATGTAGACACAGAGAATAATAAAGAAGGAATGAATCTATTAATTTGAAGAATAAGAAAAGAGAAAATAAAGCAAGAGATGGGAAAACTAATGAAAGAACAGAATGAATTAAGGAAAAATGAAAATGGGAAATAAAAAGACAAATAAAGATAAATGAAGACGATGGAAAAGGAAAAGGAGGAGGAGAGGTACGAGAAGGAGTCACGAATGAACTTATCAAGGAAAGAATAAAGGAAGGAAAGAAGGATGGAAGCAAGGAAAAAAGAGACAGGAAATAAGAACACAAAGATGGATGTAAAGAAAGACAGTTGTAAGAAAAGAAGCAAATAAAAAGGAAAAACAAAGGTAACTGTGATAAAGAAGAAGAAGAAGAAGAAGAAGAAGAAGAAGAAGAACAACAACAACAACAACAACAACAACAACAACAACAACAACAACAACAAAATAGTTGTTTGAAGAATAAAACTTACAATATTCATGTAAAAAAAAAGAATATCGTTTTCTACTACCTGACTAAATAAACAGTAATTTGAATTTAACCGCTTACTCCATTAGTACAGCGTAATCTTCCGTTTTTTTCCAGTGACAACGTAAGTTGATTGTTAAAAGAATTAAGGAATTTCAAAAATTCATGATTCCCAGTCGATGGGTCTTAGAATATAGAGGGTTAAGAGACCTCCTACTAAAAGGTGTTTCCGGGTTACGTCACTAAATTGCATGGGAAGGTGAGGTTACAGTTCTGAAAATCTGCGGAACGTTGAGTGCCTCTTCATTCCTATTAGCCTTGGAGGCTCTTATACCAGCAGTGGTAGCATCTGTTAGCTTCCCATCTATGGGTCAAATAAATCTGTTTAAGAATTATTCGTATTCGATAGGACAGTGTACAAAAAGAAAAAAATTAAGAAACAACTTCACAAAACAAAAATTAACGGACAATGAACTTGATTCTCAAAACTGCTGACATAAAATAACCATAGACACGTTTAAAAGCCATTAAAGTCAATCAACCAGTCAATTTGTGGTTGATATATTTTTATTTACCAGCTTGTACAACTGGTCAGGATTCGGGCTTGAGTACTAAGTAAAATTTCGGAATCTTGTTTTTTAAGGTCCTCGCGAGGGACTTAAACTTAAGCATCGGTTGTTTTAGGAGCAGAAAAATATGGATGAAGGTTCTAGGCTTGAAGAATGTTGTATTAAAGATTAGCAGTATCCATTTCTTCTACATAGCACCACTGTAGATTGGCATCAGTTCCGTTGCAGGGGTTGCCAGAAGGAGGATGAAGACATTGGACTTCTTTTGGGATTCCAGCACTTGGTTTTGAATTTGTCATCCTCCTAGACTAGTTACCAACCTTATCTGAAGTAGCGCCAATAGCTCTAAATACACTAGTAAGACACTTCATTTAAAAAAAAAAGAATATGTACAAAAAAAAAAAGAAGATTGCGGAATATCAAGTTTTTTTACTATTTAGTACATGGTTAAGAATATCACACATATAAGATAATCCAGGAGAATAAAGTTGCTAATTATTGAGATCTTACAACAAATTATTAAGAGAAAAAACATCACTTTGATTTGATATTTTCACGATGTAACGGAAAATCAACGAAGTATGGAGATATTGTAAGATACTGCTGGGGAGCCCGACGAGTTTCAGGTAATGATACTCTTGTCTCCAAAATTATGACAGACCCCAGAAGTAAAACTTTGTTGTACAGTTGATGATAGATTTTTACAGCCGCAGCAATATATTATTAGATGACATCTGAGCTTATATATATATATATATATATATATGAAGAGTAGGTAACTCACCAAAGGCTGACATTTAAAAATTAAGATCTTTTTTGTTTTTAATCTCATTTTTTATAGATTTTTCAGATATTAAAAAGTAATATCCTCTTGTGTTTTCTACTTCATAAAAACTGATTGGCATATTGGAATATTCTAAATTTTGAAAAATCTATAAAATGATTAAATTAAAACAAGATATTTATGAATTTATAAAATGTCAGCTTTTTGTGGGCCACCCTGTATACGTACACTTTGGTGAGTTAAATGATTTGCGATATTTTGCTGCATGCTACTTTGCTGCACATATATTGCGTAACCGAGCACTTTGGGAATTATTCACAGTAGTTGGTAGTATCGAGTTAGTTGGTACGCAAACACATTTTCTATCGTGTGACTTAAAAGCCGCATATATAAAAGTGCACCGTTGTCTAATTCGGGAACTTATGCTATACAAGTCTGAACTCAGACATAATGCCGCGGAAGCAATCAAATACATTTCTTTTGCGAAAGATGTAGGCGCTGTTGACTATAGTACAATTAACGAAATGTATCAAGAAATTTCGCTGAAGTTTCAAGAACCTCAACTGTCAGGAAAGGTCAGATAGACCTAACACTATGGATTTCAAGGCCATGCTCAAAACCATTGAGCACTCAAAGGTAAGTATGGCATCTCACAATCCAGTGGGGTTTATCACAATTACTACCTCGGCAAAAGCATTCTAAGAAGTAGAAATGTGCCTCATTTTACCTATATATTGCAAAACCTTTGACTCATTCTAGATAGATAGATAGAGAGAGATAGAGAGAGAGAGAGGAAGGATTTCATATATAGGTGACAGCCTTTTTAACAAACATGTTCCGTTAAAAATCTCAGACAAGGTTCTTTTTTTTAGAATTTTTAAATCAATTTTTTCTTGTTTTGCGAAATTTCTTAAATTTGGTCTGATTCTCTCTCTCTCTCTATATATATATATATATATAGGGAGAGGTAAGCTAAATATCTAAAATCGTTCAAGTGCTGGGCAGATGTGCATGATAAAGCCAAAAGGAAAGTAAAATTCTATCACTTTTTATAATTTTTTCATTACTTAATGTTGCATGTATCGGCTAGTTTTCAATCATCAATAGAAAGAAGACTGTGATGACTAGTTTCGTTAAACTTCATATATCTATTTTTCTTTTTTTTTTTTTTTGCTTCGGGTAATGAATTTTTTTAAAGTTTCATAACGCTCTGCTTCGCAGATAATTGTAACGTTTCCCAAAATTTTTGCTAACATGCGACAAAAATGAAAACCTTGGGAAATGTATGAATCTCATTAACTTCCAGCTATAGGCAACATAGTACCGCCATTGTTTTTCTACAAGGATGGACTTGGCTTTAAATAAATCACAAAGGTTGATATGCCATTAAAAATTAAAAGCAATTGATCTCATCGACGTTTAATGATGAAAAAGATGCGCTTACATAGATCAGCTGATTTGAATTTGCTTACCAACTAGCAAAAAAGGTCTATAGGCGGGCTTAAATCCTTATCAATTACAGAACACAATTCCCTAACCTGAAAGGATAAAGCAAACCTTTACGGGTTGACATACCATTAAAATCAATCGATCAATTAACCAGAAAAAACCGTATTATTATTATCTAGACATAGTACTAATCTGTTATTAGCCTCTAAAAGTATTAATTATCACCTTGTATCACATCTTCCTTCAGCACGTGATCCGAGTTTTTATAACACTTCCCCAAAAAAGAAACCTTGTTCCCTATTTGTGAATGGAATTTCTGAGCATATGCAACAAGTTTTAAAGAATCAACAGAAGACATTTTCAGTTGAAAACTTACCGTGATATTTTCGGAAGAGTTAACAATGTATACGTCGGGGTGAGGCATCACAGTCGAACTCTATTGAAGCAGATAAAGGTTATTTTAATTAAGTTGTTTTTTCTACCTAAAAGTTCGACCATACAAAATTGCGTATCGGTTGTCAGTACAAAAACCATTTTGAAAAACTAAATCAGAATTCCGTATGAACCTTTGTATATTCATATTAATACCTTAAGCAAAGGCGTCTATACAATTTTCCCAGCGAATTTTGCAATTTAAAAATATGTTTATAGAAGATCTTGTTCTTTGCATGCTTCGGTATTTTTTATCGAACTTGTGCAATTCACTCTCATAAAACTACGGAGATAAAAAAAAAAACACTGTTACTTCGTAAAGTCAATTTTTTATAAAATCTCAACCACCAATCCTCCCGTATATATATATATATATATATATATATATATATATATATATATATATATATATATATATATATATATATATATGTGTGTGTGTGTGTGTGTGTGTGTATATATATATAGTTGGTGTCAGAATTATTCGTAGTCCTCCCCATAATTATGAATAAAACTCTCATACCTAAATTTGATATGAACATCCCATATGCATTTTTTTGATAAATAAGACAATAATGAATTTGAAAGAATCTGCAATCTTGCCAACTCTAACTTCTATTTCAATGTTAAATAATTATACTAAAATTTATCAAACAAAACTTTTATACAAAATCATTGGCTCTCTGGCTTCCATAGTCACTTTTTTAATGTTTATTTTCAACTATTGTTTTTGATTTTATTGATTATTCTTTTAAGGATCACTAATCATGCTTTATTCTTCCTACGCAAAAGCTTCTCGTTCCTCCAAGTTAGAAAGATTTCTGTCGCCTACTTTTATCAAATCGTTCTATAAATTTTCAGTAGAGTTTAGATCAAGACTTTATGTGGAGTACAGCAATGCCTTAATTTTGCTGTCATCAAAGTATTTTCTTACAATTTGTGTCAAATATTATGGGTAATTATCCCATTAAAACGCTCTGTTACCCCCTCTAAAAACAGCTTTCAGGGACAATGTTTTATATTATCTTTAAGAATACCCAAATACAACCCTTTATCTAGGATCCCTTGCATTTTCACTTACTCTCCTTGTCCAGAAAGAGCGTTACATTCTCACAGAATCCGTTTTCGCATCAGTTGGTTAATAGAAGGGCAGACTGAGCTGTTTAATATTGTGGAGGCAAACGATAAAAAAAAAAAAGAAAAAAAAACTTTAAATTAAAAACCTTAGATGTGCTGTTCGGAGAATCTGAGGCAAAATGTACTCTTCTTCTGCTTTCAGCGCATCGCAAAATCTGAGACTAAAGCAACACAAGTATTTACCACCCTATAAAAATAATCCCTTTTGGTCATTTACTAAGTTTTCATAATCTCTTTTACAGGCCTTTAGGAACAGTTCCAAGTGCAACATTTACAATTGTTATCACCATGAACACTTCAAGTTATTCAACATTTTAAGCTCTCTGGCAAGATTCAAGTATTTGTCAGTCTTTTCATTTTCGCTTACTTTTATCCTGTCCCACGGAGAAGACAAGTTTTTTTCCTTCTTGTTAATTAATACAAGGTCTGACCTTCTCGTCGAGTTTGGCTGATCTGTTTTTATCTCAATGTCCCAGATAATTTTATGAGTCTTATTTTCTATGACGGATTCTGGTTTGTGCCTGTATCATTTGGCTGCCTGGTAAAATCTTAATCTTTATTACCTTTCCAACCGAATCATGCCTAATCTTGTATTACAATTGTGCCAGTTTGCTAAATTCCCAATGTGATAAACCATTTCCTCTCTGTAACCACATAACCTTCACTTGTTATTCTATAGCGCTTAATCAACTTTTAGTTTATTATTTTTTTTTTGGAGAGTTCTTCACATCAACGTTAGCTGATGGTTTAACACTGGAGTCTGAGTGACAGCAAGTTTCCTCAATTATCATAGACTCTTCTTTGTATTCTGGCTGATCGAAAAAATGTTGCAATTTGAATAGTCTCCACTCGTCCACTTATTTCAAAGTCCTCCAGTCCCTGTTCCAATTCTTTGGTAACTGTACCGAGCGCGTGAATTAAAATTGGTATCACCATCACTCTCATGTTCCATAGTTTTTACAGTTATCTAGCAAGGTATAGGTACTTATTTCTCTTTTCGCTTTCTTTCAGTTTTACCTAGTGGTTAGTCGGAATGTCAAAGTCCAATAATCGCTAGGTTCTCTTTTTTGTTGACTATTACTAGCGCAGATCGTTTGGCCGAGATTTAGTTATCCATTTGTATCTTACAATCCCAGGGAAGTTTGTACGACTTATTTTCTCGGACGGATTCTGGATTGTGTATATACCATTTGTTCGTATGGCCAAATTTAAACTTCTTGCACAGTTCTTAGTGGATCACTTTCCCTACCTAGTTGTGTTAAGTTTTATACTATTTTTGCGTTAATTTACTGCATTTATCATTTTTTACTCCTTGAGAGTTTTTCCCATCAGCGTTATCTGATAGTCTTTCACTGGAGTTTGAGTGACAGCAAATCTCCTCAAGTCTCCGGGACTCTTCTCAGTATTCTGGCCGTTCTAAAAAAATGCTGTAGTTTGGATGGTCTTCACTCGCCCTCCAACTTTCAAGTCGACCAGTCCCTTTCATAATCCTTTTGTTACTGTACCGAATGCACCAATCATGATTGGTATAATCGGCACCTTCATCTGTCATAGTTTTTTCAATTCCCTAGCAAGGTCAAGGTACTTATATTTCCTTTTACTTTATTTCCTTTTAATGCTGTGGTCAGCTGGTACAGAAACGTCCACAATTTTGCAAGTTCTCTTTTTTTTATTGTTAATTACTGTAAGGTCTGGTCTTCTGGCCGAGAATAGGTGATTCGTTTCTATATCAAAGTCCCATAGGAGTTTGTGTGTGTCATTCTCCAGGACAGATGCTGGGTTGTGCATATACCATTTGTTCGTATGGTCAAATTTAAATATTTTGCACATCTTCCAGTGGATGACCTTACCCACCCAATCGTATCTAGTCTTATACTCCTTCAGTGCTAATATGCTGATCTTCGCCCATGTGATTGATGGTTTCAATACCTATATTATTATTATTATTATTATTATTATTATTATTATTATTATTATTATTATTATTTCATGAATACGACATTGTGAGGACATTTGTTCGGAGAGCTAAAACTGTGTGAGTTATGTGAACATTTTGCTGCATCAGCGACATCAGGGATTGAAATCAACGTGTATTGATCGTCGTTATAACCAATTTCGATAATAGAATTGCTTCTAGTCAGATCGATACCAGTTTTGCGAGATGGAATCAAGGCTAGGCGGCCATAATCAAGCAGGTAAAGAAGCTCCGAAAAACCAGAGACATATAAAGAGACAGTGATAGAAATCGGGTTAACATACACACACACACACACACACACATATGCACACAGACATACATACATACATACATACACGATGTACATACACAAACAACGCAAAGACACAGATGCACACAGAGAGGAGGCACCCCCCCCACACACATAACCACTGAACAATGGAAACAAAGGGACACAGGTAAAGCGAGAGATAATTACGTAACTAACGGATTTATTTTTCTCTTTTCTTTTTTTTTTTTTTTTTGCTGTTTATAGTGCAATAACAAAGAGAAGCTTATTAAAATGGAATATTTTCTTGATTTTTGGAAAATTTTATGATTATCCATGAAAAAGAAATATTTTTTAAAGTTCCAATATAGTTTTAAAAAATAAGCGTTCTTAATTTCTTTCACTCATCTCTCTCTCTCTCTCTCTCTCAATATATCTATCTATCTATCTATCTATCAACCGAAGTAAATATTCTATAACTATTTCAATTCCATGTTTTTTTGCCAGTGTTAGTACATAATTACTTACTAACAAAGTACATTTATTTTTAAAATCATTTTGATTTGTATTTTAAATAGCTTCATTATCCAAAAATGTAGTAAAAGACTTTAGTAGATTTATACAAACTAATTTTGAACGCCAAAGAAGTATATTTTCTTTTATTGCTGCAAATTATGAGACTGGTCATAATCTACTTAAATTTAAAGACTCCCTAACTTATATATATATATATATATATATATATATATATATATATATATATATATATATATATACGAGGATCATTAAATAAATTTCCAGACTTTTTTCGTATGGGCACTTTTATTGATAGTACACAAATGAAACTCTAGTCCCCTTCGAAGTAATCTCTTCCGGCTGCAATGCAATTGTTGTACCGTTGAAACAACTTCTTGAAGGCTACATGGAAGTCCTTTTGTGTGAGCATGTCAGTGACCTTCGTCACAGCCTCCTTCATCTCCTCAATTGTCTCATAACGACAGCTTGTGAGCTTAGGTAATAGCCAAACGTCAGAGGGAGCAAGGTCTAGGAGGTTGAGGAACTGTCTTGATGACCATCTTGGTCAAATAGTCTGTGACAAGGATGGAGTTGTGGACTGGTGCAGTGTTCTGATGGAAATGCCACTAACCCGATCTGAATAGTGCTCGCCTCTTCCGACGGAATCTCTTCCTGAACTCCCTTAAAACCTCAATATAGTAACCCTAACCCTAACCCTTTGGCCAATCAACTCTGGTGTTCTGACTTTCTTACTCCTCCCACACCTCTCATCATCCCTCACAGATTCCTGCCTTCCGTGAATCTCTTATGCCACTCAAAAACCGAAGCTCGATCCATGCAAAATGGTCGAAAAGCAGTGTGAAGAATTCCATAGGTTTCTGTGGCATGTTTTCCAAGTTTGAAACAGAATTTTATTGCATATCGTTCTTCTAAAGTGTCTTCACGTCCAGATTGTATTTTTGAAATTCAGCAATCGTGACAATCAGACTTTAGTAGGGTGTATTCCAATTCCTGTTGTATATGTTGATTTGAACCTGAAATCATAAAAAATAGTCAGTCATCTCAAAAGATGTGTAGCAATAACATAGTGAATTTTCAAGAGTCTACGACAATTTTAAATGCCTGTACAAAAATGTCTGGGAACTTATTGAATGCACTATATATATATATATATATATATATATATATATATATATATATACAAACACGAGTTTAATGTGTGACTGGTATCATTTTTCTTTGATTCCTTTTTGCTTCTAAACATGAGAAATCTCTACATATTGTTACAATTCTGTCAAGAAGAAGAAGAAGAAGAAGAAGAAGAAGAAGAAGAAGAAGAAGAAGATTTGTAAATATAAAATTATGAAAAATGAAATATTCAGATAAAGTTTTTTTTTGTTGGGTTCCAATTGTTTTATTTTTCTAAAATATGTTTTAAAATGATAATGCCCTACACTGATTTTTTTAAAAAAACAATCATAAAGATTATGACATTTATAATTTTCTAAACTAATGACCACTTATGTAGCTCGAACAACATATATATATATATATATATATATATATATATATCTTAAAAAGGTTGGTCCACGAAAAGATTTGTATTTTTGAATTTATTTATTTATTCCGTTCTCACATACGTGAATGTTTCCAGCTTGTTGTTTTTATCAGAGAACGTACATGGCACAAGGCTTTCTTAATGGGATAGTCAATGAGTGTTTGGCTTTTTTATAGCCTACTTTTGGCTCATTCTGTTTGTGTGGTAGGGTTAGTTATTGAATAGGTTTAATAAGTTAACCACTCCAAATAATTATGAAAACTCAACGCTATTCACAACAAACAATCAAAGTCTATACTTGAGGACTACCAGCGATTTAGTCGAAAGCGCTTGGGCTTGTATGGAGCATTTTTTCTCCACCGTGACCAAGACATAAGAAAAAAAACAAGAACACTTGGACGTCCTCACTTAAACACCCCAATGGTCTTCAACTAAACTTAAATAGATAATGAATGGCTGCCAAAGTACATATATATATATATATATATATATATATATATATATATATATATATATAAAAAGAAAAAAAAAGAAAAAAAAGAAAAGAAAAAAAGGAAAAGAAGAAAAAGAAAAAAAATTATTTTTTATTTTAGTTTTTTTGTTTTGTTTTTTTTTGTTTTTTTTTATGCAAATTTGAAGCTAGGTGGTTTTTGGTGAATAAAAGAAAGCGATTTCTCCAAGAATTCAGTCGAGGTTAGGCTTCCTGATGATCCGTTAAGGTGAAACTTTAGTAGAAGATTTTCGACTCGCGATTTAGGTTAATTTTATAATTGGCTCCATTGTCTTGTGTTGAGCACTTTAGTAATTGTAGCATTGCAGGATTCGCGGAGGGTTTTTTGGTTTTCTTTTGACCACTGACTGCGTATCCCTTGATTTTTTTCAAGGGGTCGGACGAGGTTGGCCTTTTCTTTATTTTTGACCCAAAATTTTTTCTTTTCCCCTGGGCGGTGATTCGAGATACTTTTTTCTTTTGTTCCTGGCCAGGGTTTTTTTTTTGTTTTTTTCTGTACCGTGAATACTGGTAGATATTAGATTAGTAAATATATATATATAGTCATCCACAGACAGACTGTTTTGTTCTATCAGAACTCTTCACTGTGGCTAGACACGCAGGACGCTCGAAGCCGGGATCGAAACCCGTCCAACTTTACGTTAGACTGAGTTTTCGACCTCTCGGCCACCAAGCGGACCTCGTTGGCTAAGGGAATTTTAAGGTATTTTTTATTTAGCAACTGCAGCAGCAGCCTTTGTTTACATTTTTTTTTATACCCTATCGACTACCAGAGTGCTCAATTCTTTCGAAGAGCTTTGCATTACGCTAGCGGCGGCAAACATATATATATATATATATATATATATATATATATATATAACAAAGCTTTGGGGAACTTTATTCATTCAGCTTACTTGTGCAAGATGACTTCACTCTACCCAATACGCTTTCAGATTACTCCACGAAAACCTTAATCTAAAACATTTATTTCCACCATTTATATATTTGTGTATGCCGTCAACATTACCGGAATATTTATGTATTATTTTATCATGTATTTTGTGAAGTTAAAAAAACTTGTTGCATTGAGTTTTTTTTATTATCTTCGATATTTTCTGAGTATTTTTGTTTTCAAAACTCAAGGTTACATGAAGTAAAAAAAAATCATTGATAATGTGCTTTGCCCACTTGCTATAAATGAAAACAATTATCTATAGTATTCATAGAATAAGACATGAACGCTTGTGTTCAAATTTTATACCCAGTAATCATCTCATATAATAGGTGTTTTGATTGTGTGAAAAATAAAAGGAAGAAAAAGAACACGTTATATATCAGAGACAAAAATAAATCAAATATAAAATAGAAAGAAAGAAAGAAAGAAAGAAAGAAAGAAAGAAAAAAAAAATGATGAAGCTCTGGATAGTATTAGTTGGCTTCAATGGGAAGAGAGAAAGAAATACTGAAAAAATAACATAAAAAAAGAACTTGTCATTTAAATGAATTTTGCTATTCCAGCAGACCATTTAGTGGTAATGGAATAAAACGAAAAGATAGACAATTAGTTGGACCTTGACGGAAAGTTAAAAAAGCTTTAGAAAATAAAGGTGACAGAGACTCCAACTGTTGTGCGGTTGGAAGGCCCCCAAAAGCTTGGGAAAAGACCGTAGGAATTAGAAATCAGAAGAATCAAAACCATCTATACTACTTCACTCCTGAAATCTGTTCAAATACTAAGGAGAGTTCTGTAGATTTAAAGAGACTTACAGTCACTCAGATCAAATGAACACCAATTCAAACAGATGTCAAAAACTCAAGAAGAGTTTAATAATAATGATAATAATAATAATAATAATAATTAGGCATTGCCCCTTGGATATTCGGGACCCTTTCTCAAGTGGACCAGAGTTGATCTTAAACAAATGGATCAAAGAACAAGAAAACCAATGACCATGCATAAGGCATTACATCCCAGAGACGACGTTGACAGACGGATTCTCTCCTAATAGCAGCAGAGGACAACGCCATAAGGACCAATCATATCAAAGGGAGAATAGATAAGACGCAACAAAACAGCAAATGTAGGTTATGCGGTGACAGAGACGAAACGATCAATAACATAATAAGTGAATGCAGCAAATTAGCACAGAAAGAATATAAGGTGAGACGCGACTGGGTCGGAAGGTGATCCACTGGGAAATGTGCAAGAAATTTAAATTTGACCATACAAACAAATGGTATATGCTCAACCCAGCATCTGTCCTGGGAAATGACACATAATTTTCTATGGGACTCTAACATACAAACAGATCACCGAATCCCGGCCAGAAGACCAGACCTTATAATAATCAACAAAAAAAGAGGATTTGCAGAATTGTCGACTTTGCTGTCCCGGTGGACCACAGAATAAATCTGAAGTAATGTGAAAAGAAAGATAAGTACATCGACCTTACTTGAGAATTGAAAAAGCTGTGGAACATGAAAGTGACGATTTTGCCAATTGTGATTGGTGCTTTTGGCACAATAACTAAAGGATTATTAAAAGGCCTGGAGGGCTTGGAAGTTGGTGGCATTGCTGAGAACGGTCAGAATCCTGAGACGAGTCCTGGAGACTTGAAGAGACTTGCTATCACTCAAACTCCTGTGAAAACCATCAGCGAACAGTGATGTGAAAATCTCTATAGGAGTAAATAATAATAAGTACAAATACTTTAGCATTTTGCAGGATGGCACCATCAAACAATTGGAGCTCAAAGACAAAATTTTGAAAGAATATCTCAAGAGAACTAGAAAGCTACTCAAGACAAAACTATCAAAGAAACCTTATCAAAGAAATAAATACCTTGGCTGTACCTCTCGTTAGATAAGCCATAGACTGGACCCTAATAAATACTGCTACTCCAATTCAGAGTGTACCTGGGTGTAATGACAATGAGATAGTGATTCCTCACTTGTCATCTCTCCAGAACTGGAGCTTCACCGTGTGATGCTGTTTATTGTCATTCGAGGATATTCTTTCTTTAGGTGAGGATACATTCAACATATTCTAAGCCCTTTCGATAAGACGGGAAAAATGTTATCAATGAGAATTTAATGTGTTTCAATTCTTTCTCTACGCTACTATTACAAAGTTATTCATTTGACGGTTATTTTTGAGTTGCTGAGAAAAAAGAAAGAAAGACACGGTGATTTAATTTCTATCAGAAACATTCTTAAAGGATTTAAGCCTTGCAAGAGACATCAGATATAAAAATTCCATTTAATCGATCCCCATGTTTCAATAAAGTCATCTTGTCATAGATTGAAATCGATGGAATAAGTAAGAAAAATGAAACAGACTGGAGCAATAAGAGGAAAAATAGAGTCTACACACATATGTTAACGTGTACATCGACACATATGGAGGTGCTTGTGTTGAAAAGGTTTTCGACTCCAAAAAAGAATCTGGGGAACCGAGTTCTAATCCTGGAGGTGTGTGTGTGTGTGTGTGTACGTGTGTGCACGTGTGTTTGTGTGATATTAATATTTTTAAGATTCTGGGGAATTTCTCTAAAACATGTCAGAATATGTTTTCTTGATGCTCTGATTAAGTAGATCCGATATACAACAGACGGTTTTGCAACCGATTATTCGTGAAACTCTAAGTCATGGGCTGTATTCGACATCGTCAACATTTTAATAATAAAATAAGAAATAAGATTCAAAAACCAATAAAGACGAATTTTTAAGCATTCATTTTAATGTTTCGTACGATACAAACTTCATTTTGGACCAGTCGGCTGTGATTGCAGAATACACCGACTGCATCTCTGCAGATGGTTAACATTCCCTCAACGAATATCCTGGATATGTTACTAAACCCTCTGATGCTAAGGCTCCAATAATGTCGGAGCTTAGGGGAATGCAGAATACCGCTTTATTGTCATCACTCCCTGGTCCACTTTAGCCCGGAGTAGTAGCACCTGATAGGGTCATATATACGGGTTTAATAAAACTAAAGAGCGTATTAATGCTAAACTGAATTGTTTGAAATAGAACTGCATTTCACATTTAAACTGTACTTATGTTAAAATGAATTGTTTGAAATAAAACTATTAATATATATAAAAATGGATTTGGTATCAAATAACCTACAACGGCTGATATGCCATAAAACAAAGCCAATCCAAACCAAATGAACATTATTTAATATTACTGAAGTTTGTAAAGAAATCCCAACAATAAAACGTCGTAATAAATAAATAGACATTCCTTAAAATTGGTCAACAAATTTGGTTTATTTTCTATTCTATCGAATTTTCTTACTTTACTGAGAGAGAAAGACAAATAGAGAGAATGAGAGAGTAAGAAAATTCGGTAGAATAGAAAATAAATAAAATTTGTAAACCAATCTTAAGGAATGTCTATTTATTTAATACGACATTATAGATAACATTGAAATTATAACCAAAAATAAAATTGAATTACTTCTGTAATCATTTTACTCGTTTTTAGTAAAAGAATTTCAATGTTTTATAGTAAATAATACATAATGATATGCATGTTAATTTTATCATGTTTAACTAGAGATAAGTACATCAAGGTAACTTTGATTTTAAAGAAAAATATTTTTTATAAAAAAATTATAGGGAAGTAGTTATCAGTACATTTTATCACACACACACACACACATATATATATAATCCGAGAAAAATAATCTAAATTGCATCTTTCTCTATCTGAAGAGGGTCACTTTAGACCTGAAATAAATTCATAATGAAACTACAAAACTTAATTTTTTCTTTTTATTTTTTAATATATATTTTTTAATATATATATATATATATATATATATATATATATATATATATATATGTATAAGTAGACTGAGATAGATAGATAGATAGATAGATAGATAACCTTGTAGAGACAGTCAGAGAGTTAATAGAAGTCACACATTCAGAGGAAATGTGGGAGAATAAAATTAATGGTGTGAAGACGTGGCTGCAGATGGATGCCTTCATCGGTTGAAACAATCAGATTCGTTTTGACGTTTCTATCTTTGGCTTCCTGCCTTCCAGAAAATCCATTATCTTTAATCTCGGTTCAGCAACCAAAACATGGAAGAAAGATTCTTAGACCAACAGAAATGTACCTTCTTTAGATTTCATTTTACTTTCTTTCCTTCACTCCATTTTTCATAGACATAGTGAACTAGTTAAAATTATATATTTCAATTTGAAAATGTTCACATAATTTTTGTTCTTCTCTTCCCAGTATTCATTTAACCACATCAACGGTAGCATATTTTTGTTTTTCATTTTTTATTTTCTTAACGGTGACAATAGGTCAATAATTTAATAATTAGATTTCCTATAGACAAAATGACATCGCTTAAAAGTAGATGTTAGATGAAGCAATAAAGAATACAAAGAATACAAAGCGTCAATTACAAAAAGCGGACATGACGTTTGTCAACGTTATTCGCTTGATTGACTGACTGACTGATTTTAGCATCGTGGCACACCTCAAGGATTATTTTATAGAAAGATGTTAGAGAATCGCGTTCGTTGTATGTTCATATTTACATTTATGTTGTTATTTCTGTAAGGATTTTTGTCAGCATAATCATATATATATATATATATATATATATATATATATATATCGATTGTCCCAGAAAATATGTACACATTTTAACCAATGAATGTCTTTAAAAACAGGGTTCTATTTACATCAAACCATCTTACACTGATAATCTACTCCACACTATTGCTCCAAAAAGGTTTACTTAGTATTCAACCATTATATACGAGATATCAGGTATGCAGTAGCTGTAATTGCTGAATTTAATTGGCCCATTTTAGTTTGAAAGTACAAAATTTGCAACAGTAAATTGGTGAAGGCAGCAACTGAAGCAGCTTCCACCAAAATAGCAAATGAAACGATTTGTAAAGTTTGCAATTCCATCTTTTCATGTTATCAATATCGCTTTAAACAGAATGTTCATCAGTTTGAACATATTTCAATAACTGCAAGATTTGCAATTTTGTCAATTCACGTTATCAACAATGGTTCAAGCAGAATGGTCATCAGTTTGAATACCTCCGATAACTTTGAAGTTTGCATTTTCGTCTGTTATGTATATACAGTGTCTGGACCACTAATGCGAATATTTGAGTTTCCTCAAAGTAATCTTTACTTGCCTTCTTTAAATTGGATTATGAAATGCATATATATTTTGATAAACAGTGTTTTAACAATAAATCCTTGTGCGTATTCATTTTATTAATTCCAACTTTATAGAAAAATAAATGATCTGCTTATATTTCTGAAGGTTGTGTAGAACAGCCAGAAGTTTTAGATGAGACGATTTATCTATCTATCTATCTATCTATCTATCTATCTATCTATCGAAACAAAAATGTTATGAAAAGAATATTTTTTATGGTAACATAATTTTCAATCAACAAGTAGCTATGCTACGTCACTTGGACATTTAGGTCGCTTCTCTTATAGAATATCAACTCCTTTAAAACCTTTAAAAAATAAGGATAAAAACATTTTATCACAAACACTGAGATATAAACTATTTTAGAAGAAAAAAAATAAATGACATGAATAAAATTTGTCAAGCCAATTTCCTTAAAAAAATTATGAAAAATCTAAATATTCAGAGGATGTATTATCAACAAATATTATTCAAATTCTGGATATTAACTTTTTCATATTCTTATATTTACACACACACACACACACACACACACACATATATATATATATCTGTGTGTGCGTGTGTGTGTGTGTGTGAGTGTATATATATATAAATACATATATATATATATATATATATATTTATATATATATATATATATACATGAACAAATATATATATGTGTGTGTGTGTGTGTGTGCGTGTGTTTATGTGTGCTATATTTGTACAAGACTCATCTGACAGTTAAATTTCTTTTAAATTGAACTATCATGACCACAAAACTCCTCAAACACTTCTGATGTCGCTGGTTCGATCTCCAGTGGGGGAGATCACAGTATACACTGCTGATGAAACCTAATAAGGTTGAAACTGTTGTCCAGAGTTTCCGTATGATGTCATGCGAGAGTGTTTGTCG
>OY757929.1:63019325-63052780 GCA_963585895.1 Sepioteuthis lessoniana | reverse complement strand
CATTTGATCATGGTGAAAATACAAAAGTAAAAGTTTCGTAAATGTAGCATGGATTCCATATTATGGCATTGTTCTCTACCATTTTTGACAAGGAGCATGCCTTTTCAAACAGGTTTTTCTTCTCAACTTATAGTCGGAGAATCAACTTGTTTCCTAGTATTCTAATATATATATATATATATATGTGTGTGTGTGTGTGTGTGTGTGTGTGTGTGTGTGTGTGTGTGATGAAGTTTCCTAAAATTATCAATAAAGAGTATTCAATATCGTTGATAGAGTATGTACTCCTTAGATTAGTGTTAGGCACATCATAAACGGTCGTTGTTAACTGATAGTTTCTCGTCTCAGCAACCATTGGACCAAAGTAAAATTACGGAGAAATAAGTATTTTTTTAATCCAAAGAAGAAAAACATACAAAGCGTTAAATGTATCATCATTTCTTTCAGTGCATTTCCCTCAATTATAATTTTTTATCCACTTTTAATTCATTCTTTGAAAAGTTAAATGATCTTCGTAAATTTAGACGGAAATATTTGGTAAAACTTGCTCCAATGATTGCATAGGTAAAAAAAAAGAACAGTCACCAACTGCCGCTGACTCCGTGTCCTAGCTAATCTAATTTTTTCATATTTTTAGAAATCACATATGAATATAAATGACAATATTTCATCTGGGTTTTGTTTTGGTCTTTTTTTTTGTATGTAAAAAGCATTTTCTAACTTTCTTTACTTTTGGTACCTTTTTTTTATGGAAATTTACCACAGCGTGGAACTTGCCCAGTCGGCTGGGGCTGTAGAATACACCGACTGCACCTCTGCAGAGGGGTAAGACCCCGCCATCAAGTGCCCTAGATATGACACGAAACAATCTAATGGTGAGATTCCAGTAATGCTGGAGCTTTGAGGAATAGGGAGTACCCCTTTATTGCCATCGCTCCCAGGTTCACTCAGGCCCGGCGTGGTAGCAACTGATAGAGCCCTATCTATAGGTTAAATAGAAATAACCGCTTTCTTATGCTAAACAGAATTGTTTGACTAAACTGAATAGCTTGAAATAGAAATGGTTTTGATAGTTAAACCGTACTTACATTTAAACTGATTGCTTATGCTAAACTGAATTATTTGAAATGGAACTGTTTTCTGATACTGAAACTGTACTTACACTTGACTGATATGTTTAATATAGAACTGTTTTGACATTTAACTGTGCGTAAACAAAATCTTATTCTAAACTGAATTAGCTGAATTATAACTGCTCGACTAAACTGAAGAGCTTGAAATAGAAATGTTTTTCACAATTAAACTGTACTTACATTTAAACTGTGTACTTATCTTAAACTGAATTGTTTGAAATAGAACTATTTCCATAAAAACGTATTTGGCGTTAAATAACCTATAAGGGTTGATATACTATAAAAATCAACCAACCAACCAACGAACCACAGCGTGGAACATCATTAGAGAAAAATCATAGCTATTCATATCACGACCGAACCAGCATAATTATGACGACTGTATTTAAAACTTTCGTTCTCTGATATAATTTCTACTGAGTTTAGAAATACATATAATAAAAAAAATATAATTGTTACCTCATTATATATATATATATATATATATATATATATATATATATATATATATATAAGTCAAAATAGAATCGATATATATACCTTATTTTTCTGCGTATAAAACGAGTGGGTGTCTGAGGCAAGCTCTAACATTTCTACAACAAAAGTAGCTCTTGCCGCATAAAATTACCCATTTCTTGGCAGCCACTCAACTTATACATGTCTCGGTAAGAACTGCACTTATAATAGTCTTTCAAATTGATATTTTTCAAGGATAAAATGGTTGTCTTTTACGCTGACAAATACGGTGTAACAGCTCTGTTTTTGCAATGAACTCTTCCAATAGAGAAACAATAATCATATTTTAACTTAAGGCCAAGTCACGCTGAAAGCATTGATTCTTTCTCCTTCACCGAATTTAAGCAGTGTTTTAGCCATTTTAAAACTTTAATAAGTGATTATTTAATCCACGTCAGATACCGTAAGAAGGCATGAGTCTTGTGTGCCACATTGAAGCGTAGCATAAATCAAAACAACAGCAGTCATAGATTCAAGCATTAGATGCTTGTATGGTTCACACTTTCATTCCTTTTCTCTATTTTATATATCTTATTAAGTCCGACTCTTACATTCACTTGCAACGTAATATACAGTATCAACTCTTTTTCCAAAAACGCATTTATGTTTTCTAGATTTTGTTTAATTTTACCCTCGTATACTGCTCCTATTGCTTTGCAATACTATCGTAATTTTTGTGCGCAAGAAGCATTGTTTTTCTAGGATTTTTAGCCCCAAAATTTCGGGTACGTATTATATACGAGAATAATATAATTATCTCTCTTCCCGGCAAGATGAGACCATATTTGACGGGCTGACTGAAAATAAGATATATCTATTGTCCAAACTAATATTTTATTCCATTACTCGGAAATATGAACTGGAATGTGTGTTTACTTATAAGTTTGTTTCATCTAATGTGATCTTATTTTTCTCTGCAAGTTTGTTGATTTATTATGGGATGTTTCTATCATGTTTCGGTATTTACTTCAAACACTATTCAAATTTTGGTCTTTAAGAAAAAACAGAAAATATATAAATTATTATTTCTGGTCACTACGAACCAACAAAAAGGTGAACGAATATCAAATGTTGGTAACATATAGCTGCTACTAATTCTAAAAAGTCAGAGCATATCATACACGTTCATTTTTGTTCCAGAATTTTGTATTCCTAATTTAGGGATATATGTTATACATGAGTGCTTTTTATACACAAATAATTAAATATCAGAGATGAAATCGTTTTATAATTGTTCTCTGATTTTGCTTATAACAATTCATTTTTGTGCAATATGATATTTTTTGCAAAAATATTACTTCTCTTCTAAAACAATAGTAACACAGGTTTAAATATGCAGTGGACATATTTTGATTATACAATCAAAACGGATATTGTGAGGTATTATTTATTTCTAAACTCTACAGCATTAAAACGCTCAAGTCAAAAATATGTATATTTGCTCTTTTATCTTTTTTCTTTCAATATTTATTTTATACTTTGTAAAATTCAAGCCAAAAATTCCTACGTGAATTTAGGCGGAAATCGTTGCCAGAGGTTTCATGTTGTTTAATTTTATGAAAAACGAAACGACGAAATAAATAAATAAAGAAATAAATAAAGAAAGAAAGATCAAAAAGTAAATTTCACAGTCCTCCCCCGAGCAAAACTTATTCAATTAAAACATTGAAAGGAACAGCAAGAAATCGATAGAATTTGTTAGTAATTGAAAAGTACAAATGGATAGTCCAGAACCGAAGTACAGAATGATGAAAGCTGAATACAACTGTGGTCACTATTCCCCATTCAGCTATTAATACTAGCGGCTGGTCTAATTAGAAATTATTCAGATGTGATTTCCTTTTCACACTGATACACAGACTGACAAGATATATATATATATATATATATATATATATATATATATGTGTGTGTGTGTGTGTGTGTGTGTGTGTGTGCGTGTGTGTGTGTTTGGTTTGGTTTGGTTTAGTTTCCGTTGTTTGAAAAATTACCACGTGTGGATTTTTCTTGGTGGTTTCTTCCTTAGTTCTAAATATGGTCGAGGGGTTTGCCTCTCCGCTGACACATACATGGATAATAGAGAGTGAGGTCCTCCCATGCCTATCTCACCTTGTAATGATAGAGAGGGTGGGAGATAGAGAGAGGGTCTCTCTCACTGCCAATTCTGCTTACTACTATCGTCGCCGATAGCCAACGTGTCCCACTTCCTTTTACCACGACCCGAAAAATGTATTAGGGTCTCATATTTTCTCGTCACACTATTCCTAAATTGGTTAGTTTGTTATAGAGTGCAATGTTATGAGTGTTAGTGGGTAGAGAGATCGGTCTATGAGTGATGGGAAACGTGGAGTTGTTATTTTGGCTTATTTGATGAAAGTATCTTAAGAGTTTTTATCTAGCTTTTTATAGGACAAATTTTGGGTATTTTTGGCTTTTGAGGGAATACCCGATGTATTGAAATTCTTCATTAATGTATTCTGGGCTACATATTCTGAGGGCTCATAGGTAAAACTATTATGAAGCCTGTTTTGATTTTGTTGTTGTGGTAGGAGTTGCAGTGTATTTAACCGTTTTTGTTTGTGGGTCTGCGGTAGACTTTAAAAGTTAAACTGTTCTGAGATTTAATAATTAGTATGTTCAGGAAGGGTATAATGTTATTAGATTCTTTTTCAAAATTGAAGTTGATTGAGGGTTAAATATTGTTTAGTTTTTCTGCGATCTCTTCAATTTTGATATTTGGGGTAGGAAAATAAGTATATCGTCGATATATCTGAAATATATGTTGCAATTTAAAAGGGCCGGATTCTAAAAATTCTAGAAGTAGACAGGCTAATACTCCGCTAAGTGGATTTCCCATGGGAAGGCCATATTTTTGTTGGTAAAATTTGTTGTAAAATTTGAAGTAGGCCATATGTTTGCAAATGTTGACTAGGTGTTTATCGGTAGCGATGAGTCGAATTTAATTTTTCTTAAGTGTGTAGCAAAAAGGTTGAAGCATTCTTGATGGGTTTGTTTGTGTAGAGAGAAGTTATATCTAAACTGTTCATTGTTTTGTTTTGTATGTTTATTTCCTTGATTTTATTAAGTAAATATCGGGAGTTTTTGACATGTGAAGGGTTGATTGTGCCGAGTTGGGGGGGTTAAAATTTTAGCTATGGGACGAGCTATTTTGTGGGTGGCACAACTGATGCTGAAGATAATGGGTCGTAGTGGGGTATCTGGTTTGATGATTTTAGGTAGGCCATATAATTTTTGGATTGTAGAGTGGTGTTCGATGAGGGTTACCTGGTTATTCGTTTTTTTATGAGTTTTTTGTAAAATTTGTTGAAGGAGGTAATGTTTTTGTTGATGGTGGTTAGTTTAGATATTTCATAGGTGTTCGTATCATCAAGAAGTAAATTTATTTTGTCGATATCCCTCTGTTTGTGCATGATTACATCGCCACAACTTTTTTCGGGGGTGGATGATGAAGTTTGGGTTTCGGGTTAGGTTGGCCAATGCTTGTGTATACCTTTTGGGAGTGATGATTCATTTGGTTGCGAGATAGCAGGGAGGATGATTCCTTGGATAAAACCTTTGGAAACGTTGGTGTCAAATTTTCGGTAGTTGTCAAGTATGGTGTTTGTGGTGATGTTCTTGTATATACCTGTTGCGAATTTTAGTTCTAGGCTTCCATTTCGGTGGTGGAGAATTGAGAGTTGGTTAGTTTTAGGACCATTTCTGGGAGTCAGATGTGTTTCCATTTGCTTTCGTCCAGGATGCGAGAGAGTTTGTTGGATAGCTTGTGAGAATAGGTATAGTTGAAATGTTTTACCATCCAGTGGATGTTTTGGGAGATTCTATTTATGAAATTATGGTTCCTATGTAGTTCGAGGGACAGTTGGTTGGCTTTGTGAAATAGTGCTGTGGCTTCGTGGTTTAGAAGGATTTTTACGATAAACTAACCAAGTTAGGAATAATAATCATACAAACCGAATCACAAACAATAAAACCCTCTCAAACATCACAAAACGGACCAACAACGAAACCACAACACACACAGGCATATACTCCATCCAATGCAAAGATTGCAACATCGGCGAAAACCAACGCAATCTACAATAACAAATTTACGAACGCAAACTATCGATCAAAACAAGTGACGATCGAAACACCCTTTTCTCCCACATTCAATTTTTTCCAAGCTGCCCAAATTAGACCCATATACTGCAAAAAATTCCTAAGACTACATGAATCCGCGGTCATTTACAAAACAAACCATATAAAAACAACGTCCAGGTTTTTACCAAATCTCACCATACCTGGCGAACATCATACTAAATGAAAACAAAATCAAAATAGAAAACGGATAGAAGAAAATAGTATTTCATTCAGCGCCACTATAGGTTTGAGGATCTTTTCCTTTTCCTTTTTCTTATCACTTGAACTCTTAGGCTTTTCTCACCCCAATTACAACGTAGATACCCCAATATAGAAAATTTTCTGCGAAATCACATTATAGTCAATGTATTTCCATGAAACATGTTATGCCGAAACCCCTTTCACCCAAAACCTTCCCGATATTTTTCTTATCAGCTCCCTAAAATCTCCACTTTAAAAATAAAACATCTTTAATAAGACCTGATACTTTTGACTTTAAATCCCTCCCAGCTTCCAGGCTACAATTTTACCCCCTCCAGCATCTTATTATTTCTCATCAGAAGGTTTCAAATAGAACAACTCAGAAAACAATCTGTCTGAAGAAGTTCAAGATGAAATAAGCCGAACAAAATACCACACATCTAAATTTGAGTCAAGTGTTTGACTGCCCTACTATTTACCCATTGCACGAGGGATATTAGTTGGATTAATACCATTCTAAAGAATATTATTGCAATGTGAAATGCAAGCAGCCTCGTGTCATCTATGAGCTCAGGTCACCGTGTTCATTTCCTACGACATTAACTATGGCACCACAAACACCTCCAATATATATATATAAATGTTTGGGTAGTGTAGACCCAGAGTCAACGGTATTTGGTCACTGTAAATTTCCCACCTCTGTGATCATCACACTAATTATTTCGTCTGACGATTCCATAGGCCAGAAACTGGCAGTCAACTTGTGCTGTTGTCTATGTCTTTGCCCTATCCTAGCTTATATATATCACTGATATTTAGAACTCTTTATTTAAAAGTTGCAGTATGTCTGTTTGTCGGAATCAGTTTCTATAATAATATTGCAATGTCGAAACAACTTGAAGCTTGGAAGAATTTTCTGTTTAGTCTGTAATATAACTAATGAACCAATGATAAGTCTTTATACTTATAATAATAAAAAAAAAAAACATATTTTATGTAAGAAATATTTATTCAGTGCAATAATCTTCCCTTCAAAGCAATACATCCAATGATAGAAGCGAAATGTTATGCTATAAATATTTTTGATCAAATTTAAAACTTCAACTAGGGCTCTGTTTATGGATCTATTTGAAACATAATGATTAATATAATTCAACGACGGAATTGGATAAGATCATTCTGTAAAAAACATAAATCGGCCATTTTGTGAATGGATGTAAATTTTAAAACAGCGATAGATTTAAAGTTTCTGGTGTAAATTAAGTATGCTTAAAACTTCATTTTACGGGATATTGCCGTGGCTCATTTCTTTCAGATAGTTTATCATGCTATTTAATTCATCCACTGGTTTGCATACGATCCCACGAGTATGACACGAGTTGTCGCAATTTGTAACTATTTTAAAAACTTTTTAAAGGTAAAAATCTTGCTTCTCAGTTTTAATAAAGAAGATTCTCTGACAGACATTATAAGTTAGTTTTTGGTGATTAAATTTCAAAGAAAAAAAGCTAAACAGGAAACCCTTGCCGGGATTTTCTCATAAGTTTTTCATTTTCAATCCAGGATTGCTCAAAAGCAACTCTTCCCAAGGAACAGGATCATTTCCATTCATCGGCCGATATTTGGTCATCTTAACTCAGACACTCACACAGTAGTTGTGCTTCACATTTCTCTTATGGTTTCGTGGTTCCCCTTTCAGCAATTTCCTTTTAATTCTATATCTATCTATCTATCTATCTTAAAAGTAAACGGAAGAAAATTCAACCACAGTTAGAGTGCGATTCTAGATTTAATCGACGAGATTTTTTTCTCTCGCCTCCTAAGATGGCTTACACATTTTTGGGAGAGTGAAATCAACAAATTTAATTTCATGTATATACATGTTAAAGAAAGTGCATGGACACTAATTGGTTAAATATTACATACATACATACACATATACAAAAATATATATATATATATATATATATATATATATATATATATATATATAATCTACCCAAAGTACATTCTCATCTAATCTTCTATTACCTATCAATTGCGATAGAATATGATACCTAATAGGTTTGTCTCAGAGGTCGACATCCTTGCATATGGCTTAGGAAGAAATTGCCGATTTCACGTGACTAATGTTAAGATTCAGACTACTTCAACACTCTCCTTGTTTTGCAATGGAAGGTTGCTGCCCTGTGGCATAGATCAGGAAGATAGGCTCATCACATTTTTTGTATATCCTGCCAGGAAATGAAAATACGATCAAGAAAAATAAACAAATACACTCCCAGGTCAATCAGAAAGCTGATGAAGAAAGTGCAGACAGATACTTCGCTCTCATATAAGCAGAAGTTACATAGATAGATAGATAGATAGATAGATAGAGTTAGGAAAAGCACGTTTTTTATTCGCACACATTCAGACATATGTAAATATGTACTCATACATATGATCATATGTATGCGTGCATGCGTGAAAATGCATTTTCCTTCTTATTAGCCTGATAATATAACATATATTACTCTCCTTATACCAGGCTATGTATCTATCTATCTATCTATGCGTCAGTGTCCTCTTCATCTATTCAAACATGAACTGGCTGCAAATATTTATCCACACTGATACCTGTAGCCTTCCACTTTTTACACATCATCGGTTTTTTCACTGTCATACCTAAGTTTAAGCATATATATATATATATATATATATGAATATATCAATGTTAATGTGTTTACTGGTGGAATGACTACGTTTACAAATTTGAATGTTAACTGACAGACAATGTAACCATAATGAGAATAGCTTAGTCAAGACTTAAATTTAATTAAGACCATTAATTGCCAGACATTTTAATTGACAGTTGGCATTAAGAATAAAAAGAGAGGAAAAAGAAGTAAAACTGCTAACTGACAGACAGAATTAGAATGCTTACTCTTTAAAGAGTGGTCATTAAGTGAAAGCAATTATAAGGAGTGTCTATTTGTCATTTAGTTTTTCATTGTTTCTCGTTTAACGGTCATAAAGTTTGCTTAGAAAACAACATAATGTGCATTGCTTGGCAAAGTTTGCTCTTTTTATTGACAAGACAAAAACTATGGCACGTTATCACGTTCTACTAACAATTATAGATATGCATCATTTTAAAATAACTTGTAATAACAGTATCTATCTATCTATCTATCTATCTATCTATCTATCTATCTATCTATCTATCTTCTTTGTCTCTCCGTCTGCATTTGTCTGTTTTCTTCGTCTTCGTCTTTCACTTTCTTTCTTTCTTTCTTTCTTTCTTTCTTTCTTTCTTTCTCTTAAAATATATATATATATATATATATATATATATATATATATATATATATATATATTAAAAAAATTAAGTCATCCCATAACATGGTTTCCAGAAACTATAGATATTTGTAATTACTAATAAATCAATTGACTTAATCCAAATTACTTCAAAAACTCCAAAGTATAAATATCAACGTGATCATTTTTTCCGATGATCTATTTCTCTCCATTAATTTTACCTATTTCAGGAAGTTTTCAATAAAAAGTCTATCTGAATAAAAATATATGCTTGCGTATCAATGAAGATTATTACCCAAGTCGAAGCTTAGTAAATTAACCATACAGCTGAACTGTTTATAATATGGAAAAGTTGTGTAGGACTATCGACATATTTTAGACGAGCTGAACAATAGCGAACAAGTGTTCTACAGATCCTCCGGAAAGCACTCCTCAGGTTTTTCATTAAGAATATATCAGTCTTCTCGATAAAAATGTTTTACCAAGGCTAAAGAGTTCAGTTTGCCCTACTATTTATCAGGGGAAAATAAAAAGATTCATGCCTTTTCTAAGGCTATGGGTGCGAAATGAAAGAGAAAAATGGCTCGTCCAAGATTTGAAATAGGCTTGTTGATTCGATTTAGAAAGTCAATAATCGTTACGCCACGTGTACATCCACATTCTTCTTATTAGTTTATCAGCGAACCATTATCTGCTAATCTATCTACTTCAATCAGTTTCTTAACCCAGCTCTATTTATTATAATCTACACATATATCTTGCCTCTATTCGGAACGCTATAACGCCATTTACTTATTTTCCCCGACACCGTTTCTCTTGAGTAAAGATATATATTGCAAGAATTGTCCAAGAAATTCTCAAGGAAAAATATTAGATGAATTGTATTGGGAGATTGGGGTAGTACGAAATGGCACTGGTTGATTGAATCTCTAATGACTCCAACAAACTCGATGTTGCCTTTTCGTTCAGGGTAATGGGTTGGAGGAGGGATTGAAGATAGGGCTCTCCAGCGGTCATCATTAGCAATGAGCATTTCTTTGAAGTTTCTTAATGGCTTGAGATCGATGTTGAGGCAAGAGAAGAGGACGGGTCAGAGAAGTTCGGATACTGGGTTGGTGAAACTTTGAGTTCGCTGATGTGGTGCTGTCCAATATAAAAGGAGTTACAAAGAAAGAAGCAAACTAGAAGAAAATGAAGAAAATGTTGATGAGTTGGAAGAAAAAACAAAACAAAACAGGGATATTAATTCGAGAAAGAGGAAAAAGATATAAGGAAAGAAAGAAGGAAGAAAAGATATAAAATGCAAGAAAGGAAACTAGGATGAAAAATAAAAAGGAGTAATTATTAAAAATACGTAGAAATAAGGAAGAAAGACAAATGGAAGAAATAAAAAAAGAACAAAAAGAATAATGGAAGGAGAAAAAAGTAAATTACAGATGGATGAATGAAATAGACAGAAGGAACGAGTGAAAAAAGAAGATGAAAGAATGAAGAGCCGATAAACGAATGAAAAAGATTAGGAAAGGGAAAAAAGAAGAAAGAGGGAATAATATGAAAAAAAACGGGGGGGAAAATGGAAGGCGTTTTTAATGATGCAAAAATAAAATAAAAAGACAAAAGAAATAAATATTAGAGAAAAACTGAAATGAAGGAAGAATAAAGAAAATAAAGGAGAGTGAATTAAAACAAGTGGAGGCACGCGGAAAAAAAAGTGAATGGAAAAAAGCAGAATTAATAGAAAGTTAAAAAAGAAAGAAAGAAAGAAAGAACCAGGCTGAAAGGAAAACCAAAAAGGAAAGGAAATATCGAATCGGTTGAAATGAAAAAGAAATTGGGAAGTATGCGAGAGGAAAAAGAGGAAAAAATTGTATAAAAGAATGAAGGAAAATATGAATAAATGAGGGTCAAATAAAAAGAGGAAGAAAAAAGATGGAAGAAGAAAAAACTAATTGAAGAAAAATAAACGAATCAACAAAAGAAAGGAAAAAAGTAAGAAAGAAAAAAGAAAGAAAGAGGGGATTCTAAATCTTGCTAACAGGGGGAAAAAGGAAAAAGGAGAAAAAGGAATGATGTGATTGAAGAAATAAGGAAAGCGAAATAAATTTGCCTAATATCTCCAGGGCATAACGGTAAACTGCAACTGGTGGTAAGGCTTCAGTTCTAGATTCTTGGAAGAGTAGAATCACCTTTCGTTTCTATAACTCTCTGGTCTACTTTGATTAAGACTGATTGTATCTCTCAGGGTTTCATCTATGGGTCAAATAGATCAGTTTGAAAAATGTTATCATTACTAAGGAATATTTAATATCATAGAATTTTAAACAAACAAATTATCATTATTTAACTGAGGTCTGAGTGATAGTAAATCTCATTTGGTTTCCAGCGCCAAGTATTCTGGATGAGTTTAACAGTGCAAATAACTGGATTCATTTTCTAGCCTCCAGTCCTCATACTCACGCACGCGCAGACTCACATGCACACACACAGAGAAGGATTTACATTTATTTCATTTTTATTTCTTGTAGAAAATCGCGTTAAGAAATAAATCATAAGATTTTTTAAGATAAGGAGTAACTTTTCATTACACACAGGGTCATTTAATTAACAAGTGGAAATTTTATGAAAAGGGCAAAGTTTTTTCAGAATTTTTTTTTCTTTTTTCATAAATGTAAACACATGTCTGTAATTGCCTTGTAGCAAACATTTTAATATTTCAAAAATATTTGTTTTGAGGTTGTTCAAAATGGCTGCAAATCAGACTACTTCAGACTTGATCGGAGGTATGTCATCAAATTCTTTTGAGAAAAGCTTGTGAAAATTACAGAAGAATGTCAAGCATATTTTAATCAAATACTTTTTACAAATAAACTTACTCGTATCATGGGTTTTAATCAACGATCCTGAGTGGAAAAGACATATCATGAAGTGGAAACACACTGGGTCATGCTCACAGTCTTCTGGAATATGATAGGGTCCATCATGCTAGTAGTCGTCTGCATTTCTAAATCAAAGCTTTATCATTCAGGGTTTTTGGACAATAAAAAAATTGAACATGGCACAACAGAAAACAATGCTTCCGATTCCTAACTTTGACAAAATTCTCCTTATTCATTGAATGACCCTGGTACACACACACACACACATATATATATATATATATGTGTGTGTGTGTGTGCGTGTGTGTGCGTGTGCTAAAATCTTTTCTGCATGTATCTATGTACGTATTTATTCCAAGATACATACATCAACTTCAGACATGCATATATAGATTCACCTAGCAATAATTCCTTATTGCCATCATCCGTACACCTGCACCGAGATATTGATCTATATACACACCTACTAATGTAACTATAATTCTATGAACACAGGCAGAATTTCATCCGTTGCCTAGTAAATTTATTCGATATATATATATATATATATATATATATATATATATATATATGTATGTATGTATGTATGTATAAGCACATGCAAATATATGGCCAGTTTAAAATAAATCTACTACTGCCATAGATTTTACCTCGAGTTTTATCAATTGATTTTTCCTAGTCTACAGTCATGTGTACTCGTTATAACATTAAACTGAATATGGCGATGGGACTGTAGTTCAGGTCTCTAGGGATATTGTGGTCCACAGTTTGTCGCTATTACTCGTAGATCTACCATGATCAGGTCAAATGTTTTTCGTTAGGGTCCCATCTACGCATCAAATTGATCCGTTCAATATAATCTTGCCGAGTTGGCTGGTGTTGAAGAATAAACCGACTGCTTCTCTGCCCCAAAGAGTGTCCTGTTATGACACTAAACAATTTGATAATCAGTTTCCAGTAATGCTAGAACTTTAGGGAATGCGGAGTTTCTCGTCATTTCCATTAAACAGTGTACTTATGTTAAACTGAATTGTTTGAAAAAGAACTGTTTATTTGTATAAAAATGGATTTGGCATTAAATATCCTCCAAGGGTTGATATGCCTTAAAGCCAGAAAAAAAGCAAGCTATTAATATAATCTTTAAAATAGATGCGTACTTTATTAATGTATTAACTTTTAAAAGATCGGTATTGTAACTAAGTATGAAGTGGAAACCGGTTTAAAATGCTTGCAAAATATTGTATTAGATATGAAATTTTTAAACCATTTGACTGTACAAATCATTTGTAGAGGGATAGGAATTATTACTCAAAGAGGCTCGTATATTATTCGAACTAACAGAAATAGACATGATACAAGATGGGTTCTAAGATGGTTATCTATAAAAAAATAATAATAAAGCAGGTCGTCTCGTTTATTAAATTTTGCGATAATCACTTTAAAATCTATTTTTATCATTTATTTACCACATATAATACTTTCTTTACACTGGGTGTGGCTAAAAGGATTTTTTTCAGTTTTGTTCGGAGATCTCCGATAATCAAAAACGGTTAAATATTAGTAATAATCAGAATGAATATTTGACTTTTTGATATTTCTATGGGTGATACTAGAGTGAGTCAAAAGTTTTGCCATATTTTGCTAACCTGAGGCTCGAGGTACTTTTGCCGATATCGTGAAAGAGAACAACCGCACTGAACTGTAAGATCCCAAGCTCAACTGATACTATCCAAGTGACTTTGCCTGATAGTTGAGGATGCTGTAGACTAAAGTTTCTTAACACATCTTGTCACTTTTCTAGGATAAACCACTATTCTTCATTCACGTAACAAATATTTTTGTTTTGCTTCCAAGTTACATGCCAAAATATTTCAAATCCTTTCATTCACCTTGTATTAATCTAAATTCAACAAGCTTTTGTAAGTTTTCTCTTCATATTTTTGAGCAAAGCAACCATTAAAATGAAATGCATCAACTTTAGCTCGGCACCTGGCCGTAATAAATATAGTCTAATTGCGTATAGGAAGGGAGAGAAACCCATCTACTTTCAGACGCACTTGAAAATAAGTCTATTACATTAGTATGTTATTCCTTGCTGTAATATAGACTCCTAACACCTTAGAGTACAGAAAAATTGTTGCCTAATATCTCATATAGGAAGCATTATCTTAGTATAAAGGTTACAAACTTGTATCACATATAATTACCATAGTAGTATCTTTGTTTATGTTCAAATCTGTGTGTGTGTTTGCATCTGCTTTCACAAGCACCTGACAATTTCAAATGGATAACGACTAATAGAAAGAAATGAGTAATTGTATATCTTCCTTATAAGAATCAATGAACTTGTGTATCAATATCTGTGAGAAGTCTTTGGTAGCTGAGATGTTAGCGACGACACTGTTTCCAGCGGCAAAAAGTAGGTACTTGTATCTATTCGGAGGTGAAGATTTTGTAGAATTTTAAGACATATGAGCGGAGAGAAGGAATAAAGAAATTTGTTTTTACTGTGCCAACGGAACTTACTTTCCATTTCCCTGTCAATGCAACTTTCTGATATAAAAAATCTATTGCATTTACGTGATCTCTTCATTGATCTACGCATGTATCTATCTGTACACACACAATGCCCCAACATACACACACACACACAAATTCCCAAATTCACACACACACACACACACACACACGCACACATATATATATATATATATATATATATGCAGTTTGAGTAAAACTCCACAAGCACCCCAAAATCGCAAAATTTATACAGAGCTCAATACAAACATATAAAGCAGTGTAACAATATATTATCTTTCATTTGATTATGTAACAAAGGTAATAGTAAAACAATAATAATTCTATAAAAACATATAGTGAAGTAAATAAGTGTATATTTATGTGTGTTTTGGTGTGTATATATATATATATATATATCATCATCACTGATGACCTCCCTTGATGCATCTAGGATGTATGACTTAAATATGAACGCTGGTATCAACAGTGACGACTGGGAATAGACCAGTTGGCAAACAGGGAATAGACCTGGTGACGGTTGGAGAGTCAACTGGCAGCCCAGAAAGACGGGTAGTGGGAGAAGAGGGGTTAGCTACCCAAATTTCATGCTCTGCAAGTAGCAACCAGAAAATGCTACGACGTACGTAAATGCATCATACCCCCGGGGGATCCCCTGAGGGTGGGGGTGGGGGCGGAAGAGATCTACAACAGGATGGATTTTACGGAATCGAACGGTAATGCCCAATCAAATATGAGCAGATGCATATGCGGTAAGACGTGCAAAAACTAAAGAGGCTTGAAGATGCATCAAAGCCGGATGAGATGCCTGGAGGTGGGTAACCGGGAGCAACGTGCAGGTGCAAGCTCTGGTAAAACGGAGGAGGTGCAGGGCCAGGAGTCATACCACAGTGCCCAGTCCCTCCAAGCCTCAGTTCCTCTCACTCTGGGCAAGGAGTCCAGAAAGAAGATAAAATGGTCCCAAGCGAACAACAAGGGAGCCTGGCAGGATTTCGACAATGACATTTGCGAGATACTTCAGTCAGCGACAATGTGGGACGTGGAGAGGTGACTAAGTTTCATGACGACAATAATAACTAGCTTGGCATCAGAGAGATTTGGTTGCATCGATTCCCGGCAGCCAAGGACGCCTTACACTGCCAACTGTAGGGTGAATAAAATGAAAGACTTAAGGAAAGAAATAAGATCCCTTAAAAAGGTTTATATAAGGGCAAGGATAGAAGAGAGTCAACCCCTCGAGGAGCTCCAAGGAACTCTCGGGAATTAAAAACTTTACGGCGAGCGGAGTGGCACATGAGGAGGAGGAAAGAAAGATCAAGGAAGCGGGCAAATTTCCTGTCCAACCACTTTGGCTTTGCAAGGATATTGCTAGGGGATAGGCGAAATGGGAATTTGGAGGCATCGGAGGAAGAAATTAACAACTATCTTCGAAATACAATGAGTGACCCTGAAAAAGAGCAAGAAATGGGTATAAACATCCGCTTAATTCATCAGAAGCCACCAGTGGTCAAATTTGACACCCGCTTGCCAACCTGGAAGGAAATGCACGAAGTTGTGAGAGCCGCAAGATCCGCCTCAGCACCAGGACCAAGTGGGGTACCTTACATTGTGTACAAGCAGTGTAATGGGATTCTACAAATTCTGTGGACGTTATTGAGAGTCATTTGGAGAAGATGTAAGATCGTGGAGCAATATAGATTCGCTGAGGGGCTATTGATCCCGAAGGAAGAAGGTTCAAAGTCATTAGACCAATTTCGAATAATTTCCTTATTGAATACTGAAAGTAAGATCTTTTTCGGTTTATTGTCTAGGCGTTTGTCGGATTTCATTCTTGGTAACGGCTACATTGATACATCAGTCCAGAAGGGTGGGGTTGCCGGTATGCCAGGTTGCCTTGAGCATACAGGAGTCCTGACATAGCTCCTGAGAGAGGCAAAGGAATGCAAAGGGGACCTGACTGTATTATGGTTGGATCTAGCTAACGCCTACGTGTCCATGCCACACAAACTGGTGGAAGAAGCCCTAAACACACATCATATACCTCCATCAGTATGCGATCTCATTGCAGACTATTATAATAATTCTCGGCTGAGAGCGTGTCCAAGTATCATTACAGGGTGTACTATGTCTGCCGTTCTATTTTCATTGACCATGAACATGCTGGTAAAGGCAGCAGAGGTGGAATGCCGAGGCCCTTTGTCTAGATCAGGAGTCCGCCAATCACCAATAAGGGCTTACATGGATGATTTAACCGTGACAACAACATCAGTCATGGGAGGTAGATGGCTCTTAAAGGGTCTCGAGAGAAATATGACTTGGGATAGAATGTATTTTAAAGCCAGCAAAATCCAGGTCACTAGTATTGAAAAAGGGCAAGGTCAAAGAGAAAGTCCGTTTTACAGTCGCAGGAGAAACAATTCCTACTCTGAGCGAAAAGCCTATTAAGAGCTTGGGCAAGACTTTCAACAGTAGTCTGAAGGATACAACCGCGAACGAGAAGACTATAAAAGATCTTGGGTAGTGGTTATCGAAAATCGACAAATCTGGATTGCATGGTCGATTCCAGCATGCAGTTTTGCCCCAGATATTGTGGCCATTGCTCGTCTATAATATTCCGATTACCACCGTGGAATCGTTAAAAAGAGCAATTAGTAATCGTTTGAGAAGGTGGCTGGGCTTGCCGAGATGCTTAAGTGGTGCGGCTCTCTTTGGGAACAGAAACGCGTTGCGCCTCCCCTTTAGCAGCTTTGTGGAAGAATTCAAAACCACGAAAACGAGGGAACTGCTGCAGTATGCAGAATCTGAAGATCTAAAGGTGGCAGCAGCAGCAGGAATTCAGATTATATCTGGCAGGAAATTGAGTGCGGAAAGAAAGTTGCAAGTGGCGGAGGAGAGGCTTAGGCATAAAGCTATTTTAGGGTCAATAGCTAAAGGCCGATCGGGATTGGGGTTTTTCTCCTTTACGCATACCAACCGTGCCAAAGGCAAAGAAAGACGCCAACTCATCCAAGAAGTCCGTGCGGGCGTAGAAGAAGTGCGTTTCTGAAAATGGTCGGTCTGAGTCAGCAAGGAGCCTGGACAAGATGGGAGAATGTAGAGAAAAAAAGAATTACATGGTCAGATTGCTGGCGGCCGGATTTTGGCGAAATTCGATTTTTCATTAAATCAGTTTATGATGTTTTACCGAGCCCAACAAACCTGCATATATGGGGGAAGAGAGAGACCCCCAATTGCCAACTATGTGCTTGGAAAGGATCCTTACAACATATCCTCAGTAGTTGCCCAAAAGCTGTGGGTGATGGTCGGTACCCCTAGCGTCACGATCAAGCACTCAAGGTAATTGCGAACGAGGTGACTAAAGCTATAAGGGCTAGTAATCATCAACCAGGAAAGAAATTGAATCAGATCAACTTCGTAAAAGCAGGAGAAAAGATTCAGAAAAAGAGGCGAGAGATAACGTACCTGTTAGCTTCCACGGACGATTGGCAGTTGATAGTGGATCTGAAGACTCAGCTGAAGTTCCCCAGACACATAGCTGTAACATCGCTAAGACCAGATCTGATATTGCACTCCAATAACACAAAGCAGTGCATTATTTGGCAGCTGTCTGTGTCATGGGAGGAATGCATTACTCTCGCTAATGAGAGGAAGAGGCCCAAATACCAAGAACTGGTCGAACAATGTCAACAAAAGTCATGGAAGATATATTATGACCCCGAAGAAGTTGCTTGTAGGGACTTTGCTGGACAGTCGTTGGACAGAGCCCTAGCAAAAATTGGTATAGTCGGGGAAGCTAGAGTGAGGCGCTGAAGGACATTACCAACGCAGTTCTTAAGGCGTCAAAGTGGATTTGGCTTAAGAGATCAGAGCCATGGAAGAAATAAGGAGGACGTGGGGGGAACCTAAGAATTATAATTAGGAGACGAATTACACATTATAAGAGTATATTGAGATAACATATTAAGCCAGGGTAGTCGGATTGCTGGGGGGGGGTAGATATTTATTTATCCATTTTTTTTGTCCTCGTATTCTGGTTACGGTCTGCAACTATTTAATGTTTTTTAATTTTTTTTGTTTGCCAGCGCTTATTCATGGTTTTATTTAATTATTAAAACCTAATGGCAAATAGATTATGAAGGGGTGTGGGGAAAGGTGATAGGTTCGTAGTAGTGATAATTAGGAATTTAAGGAGTTGAAGATAGTTTTAATCAGGTAGTTTTATTTTGAGAAATATGTATTAAATTGTAAATATGAGAATAGATTATTTAATTGAGTTGATAGAATAAGGAATTATCGATTATTTGTTTAGTGTTACGAAGCCCAACGAATTAGTTTTGCCGGTAAATGACAAACGGGGAGGGAGATTTAGGTAAATTAGCATGAGTTAATCTGTAGTAAATGATTTCGTGAGTTAAAATAAATGGGCGATAAAAGTTTTTTATTCTCCTCGAATAAGGGTAGAAAGTAAGAGTGACAGATTGACTGAATAGTTAGAGTAGGGGATTATTTCATTTTTTTTTCTTTAAGTACTAGTATCGGATAGATTTGTGGTTGGATACGCGTAGGTTTAGTTAAAGTTTTAGTATCGTTAGGGGATTAGCATTTAATATGTAAAACATGGACTTAGACAAAGCATTTAAAATACCATCTCGTTATCGAACCCGGAAGTAGTCGATCAAAACCGGATGAAGTAATGACAACATTATAAAGTAGAGGAGCGCAAAATGCCCTGTTTTCATTGGCTGATGCTGAATGACATATGTCAATAAAGAACGGTCGAAGTCCGACCTTACTGTTTTTTTAATTTTTTTAGCAATGTTACAGTGCGTAGCACGTCGCTATCAAGGAGGCGGCTTGACTCTTCTAGAGTCATGCCGGGGTTGCTGTGGAGCCGATATGATGCGGAACCTGAAATCGGTGAGGAAAGCAGTGCATGACTGATGACCTCCCTTGATGCATCTAGGCTGTATGACTTAAATATATATATATATATATATATATATATATATATATATATATATATATATATATATATATATATATATGTGTGTGTGTGTGTGTGTGTGTGTGCAGAAATTATCATTATGTTTATATATATTTATGTAATCGTAACCAATAAAAATTTTACATCCCAGCAATATTTTTTATGTGAACAATATATAAATCAGTAGATATCTGAGTGGTTGTTTTAACATGTAATAATCTTTTGGTTATTTAATGCCGAAGTTAGATTTTTTTCAAGTAATTATTTGGTTTCAAGTAACTGTTCCTACTTAATAAAAATCATTTGTTTACTCAAATAGTTTTAATTATTCCGATCTAAAACAATTCATTTGAGCAATTCCAAGTATGTCTATATAGTACGAATAATTTACCCAAATTTTATAGTTTCATGTATTTCCAATAGTACATGGCTTCCATTAACTAAGAATAATCATTTATAAAGAATTATATTTCAATTAACTATTTTTCTAAAATATTTTAGAACAAGGATAGAATCATTTACTGACTCCCATACTAGTATCAAATATTCGGTATAATGAAAGAAATAGAAAGGGAAAAAAAGAGAAAAAAAGCCAGGGTAGTAAGGAATAAGTAAATAACCCCCCCCCGCTTCGGCAAGCAGTAAACCAACTAAATCTGTATAAATGTTCATATAAGTTAAAAATTATACTCGAGGCCATTTGAAAGTAACGTAGGAAATAGTAAGCGCGTCCACTCCAAGACAACAGTCCAAAAATTGGTTTGTAATATCCTTTTATTATATTGTCATTTAAATTTTTCATTGTAAAATCCCTGGTGTATACTATCTGTGTCTTAAATGAAAAGACAATTTTACAGTAAATCTAAATTAAAATTTGAACCTGGTCTAAAAAAGCTAGCCCTACTGGACTTATTAGACCTACACCCCAAAAAGAAACAACCTCGAAGTAAACGTAAAATAGAATGCCTATAAGGATGCTAAGAAGCATTAAAAAATACTTTAATGAATTAAAAAAAGTGGTCGTGGACTTTAACTAAGTTAAAACTTAATGAAAATCGGAGGAAAGGGGAAACATTTTTTCTTTTTTTTTTTTTGTTCTTTTTTTTTTTTCCTTCATTTATCTTCGAAACCATGGGAAGCAGCATAGTGGACGTACAGGCAAGCGGATAAACCCTCTGAAAGCTCAACGCAATGCCTAACCCGGTCGTAGGCATATGAACCCAACGGTTTAATGGCCAGGATCGATTGATTCGATCGGGGAACTACTGCTGCTCACCTATACGGATGGCTTCTGTAGATTATAATAAAAACAGCTATCGAAAGATAACCATGACCCACACTCAAACCACATTTCCAATCCGCAGTGCTCTTCATGCGGGTAAAAAGGGGCGCATCCAGCTGAGGCTGGAGCCCTGGCTCCAGTGTTCGAAAGATCAGCTCCAAAGCCCAAACAAAAACTACTAAAATGCAAACGAACAATACAAATAGCGATATTCAACGTCAGAACCTTAAATAGAATACAACTACCGGAGCTGACTGCATCGGCGATAGATCATGACATAGACATAATATGCATTCAAGAACACAGATGCACACATAGCAAGGATATTGAATATCACTATACTGACAATGGATGGACTCTAGCCACTTCATCTGCTTGGAAAAACTCTGTTAATGGCACGATAGGAGGTGTGGGTATCTTTCTAGGACCATAAGCCCTAAAATCACTTAATAGCATAGAGAAAATACAACCTACGATTATAGTAGCAACTTTTATTGGCAGCCCCAGCGCACCAATCATCTCCTGCTGCAGCCTTACCAATATTAGTGAAGAAACTGAACTCATCGTATTCTATGATGAGTTATCCTCTCTTGTTCGTGGCACCCCGAAACACAACATTTTCGTCATTGGCGGAGATGTTCATGCCCAAATTGTTAAAAATGGAAACCACAAATTTAACCTACACAACACGTCAAACAGAAATGGACAACATCTAACAGATTTCACGATAGAAAATAGATTAACATGCCTCAATACAAACTTTCAAAAAAAAAAAAAGGAGGGAAAACTATGGGCCTACACATATGCAAACAATACTAAAGCACAGATAGACTACATCTTTATAAAGAAAAAAAATAGCGCATTGAATTGCAAAAATAGTGCATTGAATTGCAAAGCTTACTCCTCATTTGAGGGTGTGTTCTCCGAACACCGAATTGTCACGGCAAAAATACGACAGGGCCAACAAAAGAATGCCCCAAAATACGACTGAGCCGACTAAAGAATGCACTGTAGAAACACCAAAATAAAAGTCGTTCATTGTAGCAGGTGCACTGCAAGGAGACACATTAGCCCCATACCTCTTTATCATCTGTCTTGAAACGTACTTAGAATGTCAATTAATAAAATCAAAGAAAACGGTTTCAAATTAACAAAAGAAAGAAGCAGAAGGTACCTTGCAAAAACAATTACCGACGCCGACTACGCCGATGACATTGCGCTTCTGGCAAATGCACCCATGCAAGCCAAAACCTTGCTACATAGTCTGGAATGAGCCACTGCAGCCATTGGTCACTATGTCAATGCACACAAGACTGAATATATATGCTTTAATCAAACGGGCGACATCTCTACACTAAACGGTAGCTCCCTGAAACTAGTTTACAAATTCACCTACCTCGGAAGCAGTGTCTCATCAACCGAGACAGACATCAGTATGCGACTATCAAAGGCATGGACAGCTATCGATAGACTATCGGTCATATGGAAGTCAGACATGACCGATAAAATAAAACGCAATTTCTTACAAGCCGCAGTCGCGTCGATACTGCTATATGGATGCACTACATGTACGCTAATTAATTGCATGGAGAAAAAGCTTGACGGCAACTACACAAGAATGCTGCGAGCAATATTGAACAAGTCCTGAGGGTAGCACATCACAAAGCAGCAACTGTACGACCACTTACCACCCATCACGAAAACCATAAAAATTAGACGAACCAGGTACACAGGACACTGCTGGAGAAGTAGGAACGAACTCATGTGAGATGTACTCCTGTGGATCCCTTCACATGGCCGAGAAAAGGCAGGATTACCTGCTAGAACCTACATACAGCAGCTCTGTGCCGATACGGGATCTAGTCCTGAAGACTTACCGGAAGCAATGGACAATAGGGAAGGGTGGTCAGAGGGGGTGAAGGATATCCGTACTGATGGCGCGACGTGATAATGATCAACTAATCTTAATACAATTTCCCCACAGTTGTACTATTTCATAAATTCATATCTAATATTTTGTACTCCATTATATAGTTTCAAGTATACCAATTTAATAATAAAATTACTTCAAGTATTTAAAGCAATCGTATTTAAGTAACTAAAAAAAATAATACTTTTAAACAATTTAGCACCTCTTCTTAATCCAATTGATTTGCTCACTATCATCTAGTTTCAAGTATTCCTATATGATATTAATAATATCCATGGACCAGTAGGCTGAGTCTGCAAAATATCTCTGAAGAGGGGTAAGATACTTTAACGCGTGTTCTGGATATGACACTAAACAATCAAATGCTAAGGCTCCAGTAATGATGGTGCGTTTGTGAATGCGGAGTACCCCTTAATTGCCATCGCTCCTTGGTCCACTTTGGCCCGGAGTGGTTGCACCTGATAGGGTCCTATCTATGAGTCAAATAGAAGCAGACTCTGTAATTACATTAAACTGAATTGTTTGAAATTAAATTCTATTAAACTGTTTGTTTAAATTGTGTACTTATGCTAAACTGAACTGTTTGAAATAGAACTGCTTTTGACACATAACTGTGTGTAAACAAAAAAACTATACTTATACTAAAATGAATTGTTTGAAACTTTTATTAAAATGACTTAATTCGGCGTTAAATGACCCGAAAAGGTTTGATACGCCGTAAAACAAAATTCTCAACCAACCAATTGATGAATTTCAATCATATCTTTTTGACTTACGGAAGAGACTCAAAGGTGTTATATCACACCAGTTCAGAATTGACCGTTTGATAATGGCAACGAAAGCTACTCTTAGAATAGCAGAACTTTAACACCGGATGCTACTAAGTCTCGTACTTAGGAGACCGCCTTTTGTAGTGATGGACTTCCACCCCCACAAGAGATGAAATTAGCATATTTTAATCCGATTAAATAAAGAAGTACATAATAAAGTATATATATGTAGAAAGAGTCTAAAGGAAGTTCTTTAAATTGTTTACTCTGCGACTGATATATACAACCGTCGGTGAAAGGAATTTAATTATTTATAGAATCCTCCTTTAAGAGCCAATCCGGGTAGTGAGGATTTGAAAATGTTGGAAATTCTGCAAAGTTGCGTCATCGTTATTAACATTATCAACGCAAATCACCATGATATTCTCAGAACTAGTGCTATGTGTAACTATGGGAATTCGGGTCGGTTGGGTTTGAAAGTGAGTCGGCTGGGAGCAGCAGCTTTTGTTTTCAGTGAGGTAGATGTGAATATGGAAAAGTGGGTGAAAGTGAGGCTAGTTACAAAGTCGATGAGAGAAGGAACAGATTTTGAAAATTTGACTTTGAAGAGGTGACGTCAGACAGGAGAGGAGAGGCGAAAATAGAAAGAGGATGGGCGTGAACTGCATTCGACGAAGGGGTTACGTTAAGGATCGGGAAATGAGGCGTGAAAATGTGGATACTATATTGGAAATGAGAATAAGAGAAGGTGATTATAGATCATATGATATACTTTTCTCTACATTCTATTTTCCATGATTATTCTCCCGTTAACTTTTCTGTCACTCCGTTTGTCTTTTTGAACGTATATTAGTATAATACTAACAACAGCACATCAAAACGGAAATTAAGTTTGTCTATTCGCGTTAACAGTATTTTACTGCAAGAAAAAAGCTATTTCTAAATTTGTATCTGCATATCTGGATACCATGCTAAATGAATGCTTAAATTGCGATTGGCTCTCACAATAATTTACTTAACATGAATGCTGAGAATGTCACTAAACTGGCTCCAGGTAGTATCGACACACCTCTTCATTGCCATTACTCTCATGTTCACTCTGACCCAAAGTGGTGATAACTATCTGGTTCACAGTTGTTGATTAATTTGATCGGTCAAAAATATTTGTAATCCGTAGGACCGTATCAGTTCTTATAAACTTTGTGCAAGCAAATAATCATAGACAAATAAATAAGTGCTATTGAAAATGTAATGCAACATTGGAAATATAATTATAATTACAATAAATCATTTACTGATACTTGCCCAGTCGATTAGGGCGATAGAATACACCGACTGCTTCTCTGTAGAGGTGTAAGACCCCCTCCCCAACGAGTGTCAAATATATGACACAAAACAATCTGATGGTGAGGTTACAGTAATGCTGGAAATTTGAGGAATGCGGACTAACCCTTCATTGTCATTGCTGCTTGGTCCACTCGGACCCGGAGTGGTAACACTTGATAGGGTCCTATTTATGGATTAAATAGAACTAATAGGTGTACTTATGCTTAACTGAATTGCTTGAAATAGTACTGTTTTGACATTTAAAAGTTTCCTCAAGTCTCCAGAATTATTCTTAGTTTTCTGGCCGATCTCTATGATGCTGTAATCTGGAGAGCCTCCACTGGTCCTTTTATTTCCAATTCCCTCTGTCCCAATATCAATCCTTTAGTGACTTTATCAAGAACATAAATTACAATTGTTATAACCGTCACTTTTTGTTCCAAAGATTTTTCAATTCCCTAGCAATGTCTAGGAGCTTATTTTTCTTTTCATTTTCTTTCATTTTACTCTGTAGTAGGCCGGGACAGCAAAGTCCACAATTCAGCAACTTCTCTTTTTTTGTTGGTTATTACCCGATATTTTTGTCGTTGCATTTATTGTTATTATCATTATTTACTCATTGAGTTTTTCCACATCAGCGTTAGCACATGGCCCTTCACTGAAGTTTGAGTGACAGGAAGTCTCCTCAAATCTCGAGTACTCTCCTCAGTATTATGACCGATCTCAGTAATGCAGTAATTTGGATAGCCTTCACTCGTCCTTTTATTTCCAAGTCCTCCATTTTCTCGATTAATTATTTTCACTTTCTTTTAATTTTACAATGTGGTCAGCCAGGACAGCAAAGTCCACAGTTTTGCAAGTTCTCTTTTTTTATTGATTATTATAAGGTCTGGTCGTCTGACTGAGATTAGGTGATCCGTTTGGGTGTCAAAATCCCAGAGGAGTTTGTGTGTGACATTCTCCAGAACAGATGTTGGGTTCTGCATATACCATTTGTTGGTATGGTCAAATTTTAAATTCTGGTACAATTCCCACTGAATCACTTTGCCAACCCAATCATGTCTATTCTTATAGCCTTTCTGTACTAATTTGCTGCATTTGCTTATTATGTGATTGATGGTTTTGTCTCTATCACCATGTAACCTACATTTGTTGTTTTCTTGCATCTTATGTATTCTTCCTTTGATGTAATTGGTTCTTATAGTATTATTTTATTTTGCTAACAGTAGAGATTTACTTTCTCTTTTCAGGTTTCTTTTTCTTAGCCGCATCCATGTTTTCTTGTGTGAGATGTTACTTATTAGTCGCTTAAATCGTCCATAGAGTTGTTTTTCTTTCCATTTTAATTTTCTGTTTATTGTCATTCTGTTAGTCCTCTTGTTGCCATTATTGTTTCTGGTGGCCTTAATCAATCTTCCTCCACGCTTTTAAGTATTGATGCGTCAACATTGTCTTCAATACTGGCTAATCGTTTTCCTCCTTCTTTTCTTAACACATAATCTGACAACGTCAGCTGTGGGATGTAATGCCTTTTGCATGGTCATTAGTTTTCTTGTTCTCTGGTCCATTTGCTAAGTTCTTCTGTGGCCCACTTCAAGAATGGTCCCGAATATGTTAAGCGGGGGACACCCCAGGTATTTATTTCTTTGATAAGGTTTTTGCTATACAGTTTTGTCTCGAGTAGCTTTCTGGTTCTCCTGAAATATTCTTTCTTAATTTTTTTCTTTCATCTCTTGTTTGATGGTGTCAGCTTCCAGTATTCAAATGTATTTATAGGTTTCCTTTTCTCCGAGTGTTCAAATTTTGTCTTGGTTTATTAGTTCCATTTTGTCCTTAAGGTGACGTTTTCTACTTTCATTATTAGCATGGCACATTTTTCTATGTTCTGAATTTATATTCTGTCTGTGTGTATTAAAGATACCAATTCTTTTTATGTAAGAAGATATAGAGCGAGAGGGATTCTTAATTGTATTGCTAAGGCGAGGGGTATTTAGACAAAACAAAGTGAAACTTACCCCCCCTAAACACATGGACATGTACATGTGCTTTTATTACTCAATTCCGTATTATTAATATTTTTATCTTTCATTCGTGTTTGTCTCACTGGAAAAACAAAGAATAACATAAAACCAACGATTTAAAAAAAATTCTGTTTTCATCCATTTGGACAATTAAAATCCTCCCTTTATATATCTCTACCTTCCTTTCTACGTTATCTTTACTTAACTTTTTTCCTCTGGCCCTACATCCTCCTTTCCCTCCTTCTCCTTGGTCTTTTTTAAATACCTCCTTGCACATATAAGACATCTTCCCTTTCCTCGCCTCTAAAACGTTGATCAAGAAAAAGCAACCATTCCTCCTTCCCACCTTCTTTTTCTCTACCTCCCATCTCTAATAATCTATCTATCTATCTATCTATCTATCAAAAATATGGGTATGTGTGTGTTTGTATGTGTTTTCACTCTTGAATGTATATTTTTCAATTTATCTATCACTCATTTCATCTATCTACCAAAGCCTGATTTAAATTATCGAACGCTTATTCGATCTAGCTATCTATCTATCTCTTTTCCCAAATCTCTTAAACTTTTCCAGCGTAAATACTAATAATTGAAGGTGTTTCTATATATTTGGGCTTGTACTTAAAGTCTTCCCGGCGGTGATTTCTTTCTCAACCGATTAAGTAACTCGATATGTGTGCTATGACAGGTACTTGAAGAAGACGGTAAAGTCCAACAGCTGGGGTTTCGTGATTATAATAACAACAAATATAAATTTACTCGATTGGTGTATATAATGAAAACTCTTCATCACCAAAATTTCTACTTGTTAAAAAAAAATATCCCGGAAGACACTTTTTATGTTTTCTGAAGAAAAAGACATACATGTATAAAAAGACTCATTTGTTTTCTACATTTAACATTTATTACTGGGAGTGTCTGTTCTGCGTATTGTTTTTGGTCTAAAATATCTGTTCTGAAAAAAAAATTCCACTTATCTGAATCATCAGCATTTGGTCTGTCAGCCAAACCTCTGCTCGAGATGATATATGCATATATATGCATATTTACCAAATATAGAATAAGCTCTGTTCAAGCAACGGAGAGATGATGAGAAGTCAATTTTAGCATTTCGCTTTTTAGCAATTTTTACTAGAAATTTTGGAGCTGTCTATATTTTAGAATTTGAGGAATTAATAGTGCATGCACAAAATGAAATTGACAGACTTAAGGTCAAACATTTTACGAGGAACAAATTAAGTATTATTTAAATATAAAAACAAAAAGCTTATAAATATATATATATATATATATATATATATATATATATATATATATATATATATATATATATATAAGTCAGTAAATACCTATTTATATATTTATATTAACGTTAAAAACAGCTGTACGCCGCCGTAGGACACACGTGTACTCAAAAGCTTTTTCACATGTATTGTACATATATTGTAACCCTATACGTCAATTTTCCTACAACATATGCTTATAAAATATATTTTGGAATAAGATATATATATATATATATATATATATATATATATATATATATATATATATACGGGATGCATATGTATATACATGAATATATTCACACAGATTTACGCATACGTATTTATACATATACGTGTATGTATATTTATGTATATATATATATATATATATATATATATATATATATATTGTGAAAAAATTATTTTCATCATTAGACTATTGACCTATTGCTAGTCATCCGAGATCGAATTATGTTCATCAATCGTGTTACACTGTTATGGCTTTATTTCGAACTGAAACATCGATAGACATACGCACGCGCACACACACACACGCGCACACACACACACGCACACACACACACACACACACATATATATATTTGTGTAAATATATATATATATATATATATATATATATATATATATATGCGTGCATGTATTAGTATTGTGACCGTTACTTTACAGGAAAGGATCATCTCGTCAAATCCGGTAAAAGTTCTCTAGGGAGAACATGTGACCTCTCAGGTCAAATTCCTCCTTTGCAAGTCCTATCACATTAGAAATATAACTGTCATGTTCTTGTTTGACATTGTCCTCCTTCTCAAAATTTCTGTATAATAATCATTTGTGGTAGAAAAACACGAAATTCTTGTAGATTGATGCAGTATGAACTTTGTAAAATAAGTTTGGTATTGCTTTTTGTCATGAAACCTCAGACAACAAGAAGATCCAGCTTTGGACAAACAGACTCTCATACAGATGTTACAAACATGTTCTGTTGAAAAAGTGTCCTGGACCAAGGAAAATATGGCTTTCGTTTCAAGATGGAGTGTTTATCTTTTTGTAATTCAAGATCTTTTTATTTCGTACATAACATTTACTCAAAATTAACTGACTCACTCTTATTTTCTCCTTGTCTCCAATATCTAAATTAAACCCCATGTTTGTTTTTGATGTCATTCTGAAAACGTTTATTTAATTTATGCTTCAGACATTTCCCACTTAGTAACTTTCCAATAAACAGTTACTTCGGTCGCCTGTATCCTCTATGTTAGTAAGATGCCCAGTGAAAGGCGTTTGCTATAGGGTTTATGAACCTGTGTAGATAGCTGATTGGCAATCAGAAAGCAGTGAGCAATTAGAACAGGGTAAAGAATCTTGATGAAGAATTTGAGAATGCAGATGACGTTTACAGATATGATTCCTAACCTGCTTTTCAAGAGTCACAAGATCTTTAACAATTCTAACACTATTGAAGTTCTTACTTTTCCACAAGCTGAAAAATATCCTCAAAGTAACATATTTCTAGCAAATGGGAGACATCGAAAAATATGTAAAGTGAATCCTAAAATCTGACAAATATAGTTTTGAAAGGCATTAATAAGGATGCAGAAGTGCATTGTCTAAAGGAAGAGTAATTAGAATCGAATGTCGATCGTGACTAACATCGTATCTCGATCGTCGGCCATTGACCGTCATTGACATTGACTTATGGAGAGATGCATATCGGAAACGGCACAGAATAATAACAAAAAATCTTTTAGTTATAATAATAAAGAAAGGAGTACAGAGATTAATGAAAGCCGTTTCGACGAATTCCGTACAGTGTAGTGGTGTGGTGGTGTATTTATTATGATCATGTGCATTGAATTCTAAGCAAATTAATCTATTACCATAAAGTAGCAATGAAGATCGTCGGCCCAAAAGCGCCATGCTGACGTCGTCTCTTTTGTGGCGTAATATTGAGGGTTTTCTCAGCTGTTGGCGTTCTTGTGGGCGAAGAAGAGGGTGAAGTCCTGGCTTATTCTGTTTGTATTTTTTTATATCACTCTTGATAATTTATGGAACTGTCTTTCTTAAAAGACTGGATGCTAAAAAGTACGTTGTCATGATTTACCCACTTGCTTTTCGAAAAAGGGATGTCACTTTGCAAGTTCTTGCTTGTGATTTGGACTCTGTACTAGAGACTGAATAATACGGTCCTTATGTCAGACTTGATGTAATTTAAAGTTGTGATTCACTAAGCTTTGGTTAGTCTGTCACGACGCCATAGATATAGTGAACAACATTTCTGTTTAGACCCGTACTTTTGGTCGTACACACTATCTATGTATGTATCGATGACTGGGTTATTTAATGCCAAAATCATCCTTGTAAGAGAAGAGCAATGGAGCTATTTAACCCGTTGCTGGCTGAATAAGGAGTCGATTCTTTTCCATTTAATAAATAAACGTACAGTCATCGATACATACATACATAGTGTGTACGACCAAAAATACGGGTAAAAAAAATATATAATTCACGATCTCTATGGTATTGTGAAAAGCTAAAATATCACAACTTTAAATTGCATCTTGTCTGATATAAAAATACGATTAGTCAGTCCTGGTACAGATTCGAAATCACAAGCTTGAACTTGTAAACTGACATCCCTTTTATCGAAATGCGAGTTGGTAAATCGCGACAACGTACATTTTTTAATTAAACAGAGACCAAACAAACCCTGTCTCATTATCTGTCTTTCTTTCCCTATCTATCTATCTATTTATCTATCTCAGCCTATTCATATCTATCATTTATCTCTGGTAATTCGCATCTCTCTCTCTCTCTCTCTCTCTCTCTCTCTCTCTCTCTCTCTCTCTCTCTCTCTCTCTCTGAAGATAGATAGATAGATAGCAGCGGTTAGAATCTAGAGGTTGCTCGGTTGCAGATACCAAACCAAAAAGACTGATATTTTGTCTCTTCCATCAAAGTGTTACATTAAACCCCAAAAATGTGTTTGTGCATTAAACAAATTTATATATATTCATAATGTGTATAAAGTAAAAGTAAGTTCCAGTAAATTATAATAAAATATTATTTATATAAATTTTAAGGCTGTAAAATTTGCAGCCTTTACCACAATGCAAGTTACTTGAAATCAAGAGCATCCTATTTCTATGCAACTTATTGAGATGGACACTATAGCCAAAAACAAGGTAGCAAATTAATGAAAAATTCAGTTTGATCCTTTGACATTAATAGAATCCTTTTGACATTTATAAGAGGGGATTATAGATTAGAAATTGTATTTATAATTATAGATTACTTTATCCTAAATTTGATGATAACCGCTAATATCTGAAATGGAAGACTAGATTTATTGTAGCCCATGACAATAATAAACACTCGTTGTTTTTACTTTCATTGAATTAATCCAAATTAGTGAAATGTTGATAAAAATACATTAAGAAATAATTCTTATTCCTAAAAACTTAACAAATTTTAGTAATAATTTTTATTTTAGATATTTATCTTATTCATTTACGACTTTAGATTTGAACATTTATTCTAACATCTTATTTTAAAAGTATAATTAAAAATATAAAGAATTCGTTTTAAAATTTGTTCTTGATTTTAATAGTAAAATAATAGCCCCGAAATCATAATATTTGAAAAAGTATAAATCATAAAGGATTAAATAAACTTAAGCGTTGTTCAATAATAAAATTTTACTGTATATTTTATTTCTTAAGTTTTTCGAATAAAAATTATCATGAAATATGAATGGATAGCAATTCATAGTAATTGTTTTGATAGATATCAAAATCAGAATCCATGAAAATTTGCACCGGAAAAAAAAAATTAATGAAAACGGTGAGGGTCGGGAGGTCATAATAAATATTTTTTCGTCGAAATTTTAGTTCAACGGATACCGAAAAGCGAACTAGATTTTGAAAGGCTGAATAGAATCTTTAAGGTCAACCAGGCGGGGAATTTACTACATACTACCGCGCTATAAGTTAAAATTCCACGAAATCACAGAAAATATTCTTTGTCAAGCAATCATTTTATTGATATATTTGTATTATTTTCTGCTTTTAACGAGTACAAACAAGTCTTTAAGTTTAAATATTATAAATTATTATATGAGTTCAGAAAGACTAACAATTATATGAGTTCAGAAACTAAATAAAAGTACACGTAAAATAACATTTTTTCATTTAATTTTAGTTGATTTCCCTTAAGAATAATTACATACGGCTGATTTTAATCCTTTTGAGAATAAAACAATAGTATCAGAGACTAATAACCATAAATAGTTATTTATCTAACCCAGTTTTCTTAAAACTAGCAAAGCAAATTATTCACATCATGTACTATTTAAAACTTCTTTCATAGCAATATGTAACGCATATTACCGGATCTTAAACGCACTACACCCTAGTTTTGTGAGGTCTACCTGGCATTCATGCCGAGTGAGTATTGTTGTGTTAACCAGTTGGTTCCAGGAAAAGAGCCTTTCCCAGTAGCGCAAAATTTAGTATTTAAAGCACCCCAAAAAGTGGAATGCCGACGGGATTAAGCATTTTTGGTGACGGCCACAGATGAATCTCCACATGTGCGTGGCCTCCACAATAAAAGGATCTTGTGTCAAATCTGACCGGGTGGGAGGTTGGATAATCAATCTAACAGTTTTGTTTCTAAAATGCTCCACACATGCGTACATGTGAACAAAAACGTAAAAAATGACAAGTGGCCATTGCTCATAAACCTGACCTGATTGAGCAAAACCAATGTGATTTTTTGATTCAGTGCATCAGATTTGTTTTAAATCAGCTAAAAATGCAGACAACAAATTTGTTGTTGACCAGTGTTATAATTATGATTACAAGAAATTCCTTGATGTTCCATGCTGAGCTCAGTTATCTGACAGAAAAATCAGAAAATTGGGTTTGCCCATGATAAAATGAGATATTGTTAAAAAAAACCACACGGTTTCAATGGAGGTAACAATGACTGCAGGTTGTATCCGGAAGAAAATATTTGAATTCGAGAACACACTGAAACAATTTAACCGAAGAAGCGAACAAATTTTTAAATGCAGAAATTTTAATCTATGTCATAAACCATCTGACTGATTCAATATGTATTCTCTTTTATTTGGACTGCCTTAATTATATATATA
>OY757929.1:62941825-63014325 GCA_963585895.1 Sepioteuthis lessoniana | reverse complement strand
ATGGATTCTGAGTTGTGCATTTACCACTTGTTTGTATTGTTAAATTTAAATTTCTTGCACAAATCCTAGTGGATCACCTTGCCCACCCAGTCGTGTTTAGTCTGAAACTCTTTTTGCACTAATTTGCAATTGATCGTATCGTCTCTATCATCACAAAACCTACAATTGCAATTTTGTAGCGTTGTATCAATAATTGCTTTAACATTGTTGGTCCGCAATGACGTTGTTTTGATCTGCTATTAAAGCTATTCAGTTTCTCTCTTAAGATTTCCCTTTCTTGGCCATGTTCAAATATTTTAATGTGAAATTTCGTTTATCACTCGAAATATCCAAATAGTTTTCTTCCCATTTTTGTTTTTAGTTATTGTTTTTCTGTTGTTTATGAATGTCTTTTTGTTACAGTAATTAGCCTGTTTGTATCTGCTTGTACATTTTCTAATTATGTGATTTAGTGGCATCATTGCTGTTACAAATAGTAGAGGTAATAGCACATCTCCCTGGAATATAACTCTTCGGATTTTCACCTAAGCTAAACTTTTTCCTTCTGCTGTCAGGTCTACTCAATAGTTTTTCTTGGTTTTCTCGATAAACTTTATAACTTTGTCGAATATCTAGTATATTTTGAGACAGTCTATTATACAGCTTTCCGGGACAATATCGTATGCCTTTTTGTAGTCAATCCATGCCATAGATACAATTTTTCCTCTCGTTTTATTCTGCTTGAAGATGTGTTGCTCAATGTATAATAGATCTCCTGTTCCTCTTGTTCCCTTGCGGCATCCTCTCTGATTTTTGAGGAACAGAATTTTCGCAGTAGTGAATCTCCTCCCTAAGCTGTGCTGTTTGTATTTTCTGCACCATCAGAAAGCAGATTTTAGGTCTGTAGTTGATGTTGTTGGTTCCTTTCTGGGTGTCTTTTTGGTTCAGGGTAGTCTTTCTTTTGGTCACCCATTCGAGTATGTTTATTTCTTCCAAGCATTTATTCATTTCAATAGCCAGAGTCTGTCTTGGATTGAATTGAATTTTTAAAACAAGAAATTCATGATATGCCAACATAGCCTGGTGTTTCCAATTTGGTACTTTTTTCAGTGTTGCCTTGAATAAATGAAGGTGTATTTCCGCCTTAGAGTTTTCTTCGGGTCCTTGTAACGCTTTTTCCATGTTGTTAATCCATTCGGCTTTTCTGCCATTTTCTTTCTGTTTCCATATTTTGTTCCAAAATTGTTTTGCTTCTTTTACATTCACTTGATGGTATGTCTTCGAGCTTTCTTCCTCTATAAGCTGGTAGAATTTTCTTTCGTTGTTTTGGGATGCCCAGTTTAGTTTGTATTGTTTACTTTTTTTAGTTTTCTTTCTTACGCCAATTCCTTTTGATTTTTCCTCTAAACTTGTATTGTTTGTTTTCATTGTTGTGTTGTTTGTATCCTTTCGTCCCTACATACTCCAGCAATTTTTTTCCAATCACATGTCTAATATGTGTTTTCAGTCTAAGGTTTGGAATTTCTTTTCGTATTCTTTTTCATCTCTGCCACCACTTAACTGCATTTACTATTCGTCTGCGTTTAATCAGTTTTTGCTATGACGTAATTATTTCTAATAAAGCTAATTAATAAGAATATCCAGTATCGGCCAACCTCATTAATCTCGAAAAAAAATTGAGTCTTGAACATTCATTTAAACTTTTACGTTTTTTTTTTCAAGAGAGTCACAGACATACACACCAACTTCAACTTCAAGTTATACAGATATAACTTGTTGAAATCCTTTGCTTTGTTTTCTGTCAAACTTTCTTTCGACTGAACGAAAAATAATTCTTGTGCCCTGCCCCAGAATATCAAGACATCATGCATGTCTATCCATAACAATATTTCCTTTGTCTGATAAACGAGCAGGTATCAAATGTTATGTGCCGGTGTACTCACATTTGATAACCACAATTGTTCTTATTCAGGAAGTTTTATTCTCCAAGGGAATAACTGTCACTTGCCCGTTAGAAACTGGACTTAGATAAGAATGGTTGAGCTGGGTGTGTGTCCCAAATATCTGATATGAAAAGTTTTGTCTTTATAAGATTCTTTTTCTGACCTTATTGCCATTGGAGATGTGGTTTTGAAAGCCATTATATTCAGGGAACAAAGGTAGTTGCTCTCATTAAAATACGAAGAAACCACTTGTCGACAAGAGATACACATTTAATCTTACTGATTAGACATACTTTATCCATCTATCTATCTATCTATTGCTATTTTAGAGGGTTTACACACACACACACACACACACACACACAAATATATATATATACACACACAAACACACACACACACACACACACACATATATATATATATGGGTGTGTGTGTGTGTGTGTTTGTGTTTGTTATGATAACTTAAACACAGAGTTAACATATGTCTAAGCTATTTTCTAAAATTTTATTATTAAGGAGACTGAAAATTCTTCATAGCAAACTATATTATTTATATTAATATATGCATGTATGTTTAAGAGTGTCTGTTTATATGTGTATGTGTGTGTACTTAATTTCATTTCAATTTAAAAAGGTACTATTTACCCAACCCCTCCGCTCGGGCAGGATATGACACAAGGTCAATTTTTAAGCGGAGTTTAACAGGTTTGAATTCAGAGTTTTCCTTCTCCTAGACTAGTTGCCTCACCAAGGCTGAAGAACCTAGTCCGTCCTACTATTTACCCATAGCTGGAGGGAGAATAAGGGGGTTCATACCTTTCCCAAGGGTATTTGCCCGAAAGTGAACGTAATAGCGCGACTGGAGTACGAACTCGCGTACTACGATTCCGCAGTTCATCGCTTTAACCATTACACCACGAGGACACCCCAATTTCAATTTAAAAAGGTACTATAATTTTATTTTGGCAACAGAATTTCAATGCAGTAGAATTTAGTAATTAATAATAATCAATAATCTTCATCTTTCATACATAGTTATAAAAAAAAATTAAATCCTGGGATCTATAGTTTAGAAGAAAATTAACTGCTTATAGACAAAATTGTTGTACGTATTCCTGGGTGATACATATATACATACATACATACATACATACATCGGTATAAACAGAATCAGAAACATAAATACATTTAACAGAAAAAGATAGATAGATAGATAGAAACGAACAAACTTGAATAAATTGATTGAGAGAAAAAAAAATCATAGATACAGACATACAAGCAGAATAGATGGCGTGTTTACGCACCATAGTTATTTATTTGTTTTTGTGTTTGCATTTGACTTAATGCAAGTGAAACTCTAAAATGTTTCGTGGATATTTAATAAGCTTGTTATCGTTCGCCACGTAAATAAGTAGAGAAAAATTATGGCACGGAAGACTGTGCTGCGCTAATTTTTAATGAGAAAAGATCTTTCTTGCTTAAATGTGAACATTCAAAATCTAGCTTTCTTTATACTCAAATACCAACCATTAATATCGTTGGAAAATACACCAACTCAAATCTGATAAGCTCTACCGAAATGCATACTTATATTTGTAAGCTGGTTCAAGCATAACGGAAAGTTTAATAAGAAATAATTATTGATTTGTAGTCACTTACTAAGATTTCCTTATTTTGTCGAAAGACCACGAATATACTAATTTCCTATACGAGAATTGAACCCTCAAATAGTGTTATTTTTTAACCATGCTGATTAACTATTAAAACACGCGTGGTAATCATGTAATAAGCTTAGCTTGGTTTGGCAAAAGTTGAGTGGCATGGAGCACTCGGAGAGAATTGATTTCACTAATGATAGTCTGATAACCGGACTCACTAACTCCCAGTCGAAAAAGGCCTATAATTCGCTGAATATATCCTCTACGGCCTGTGTAGTAAGACCCCACATCAAAAAGGAAGTGTACTGAGAATGACTATAAACTGGATCTAATGGTGAGGCTCCACTTTTGATGATTTGAGAAGTGTGGATTACACTTTTATTGCCATTAGTTCCAGTTATACCCAGAGCTGTAGAACCAGTAAGGATCCTATTTGCGAGTATTTGTCAAATAAAGGTGCTTAAAAATATTTGTGTTTGGCTGGAATATTTGATAGCACATAACCATATGCAAAAAATCTCTTAAGAGACAACTTCACGAAAGATGTAAATATAAATGTAATAAACGCAATTCTTTAACCCCTAGGCATAAACTAACCCCAAACGGATTGACAAACCATTAAAATGAATGAATCAATTATTTCTAGTTTGCTCGCCATTGCACCACACCAATTCTTAACTATCGATAACATTCGTCCCACAAGTCATGAAACATTTGAGAGTCAGGAAGAATCGAACTCGTTTGCAATTAAATGCACCTCATCAAAATACTACACAAGGCGCCCCCCTTGAAGTAAACATGGCTTAGATTTGCTACAAGGTCCGAAGTATCAGATATCCCCGGACAAACTAACTACTCAGAAGTAAATGATCAACAAGACCCACTTGGAAACTACAGCAACGCGACAAGTTACCTAAAATATGGCCATACATATTTCATGGTTTCAATCTTCGAATGGAAATGGTCTTTCACCTTTGAAAATTAACATTCAAAATCCTGGAATTTTCTTGGACTTGAATACAACCACGGACGGGAAATACACAACTATTTACCCCACTAAATGAATTCCAGTTTCATAAATATCTATTTACCTAACCCCCTGCTGTAAGCAAGATGAGACTAAAGGTTAAATTTTTATGCGGGGTACCTATGGTTTGATTTTAACAAGGTCAAAAAAGACAGTCTACTATTTGTCAATAGATAGGGAAATGAGATCAGATGTCTTCATGCATTTACAGTAGGTATTTGTGTAAAGTCAAAAGCAAACAGCCGCGTCTAGGATATGTACTAGGGTCACCGATTACATTTTTCATGATGATAACCGTTACACTAAGAGCGTCTCTAGTTTTATGAGTAACGATAAGTTTCCATGATAACGATCGTTAATCTTGTGCCAGTGAAAATTGTTTCAGGCGTTATAAAATCTTCCCTTTACGTTTAACGTAAACTATTTTTTATATTTTTCTTCTTTTGTCTAAATGTTATCAACTCAAAGTCCCTGTCATTTGACAGTGTCTATAAAGGTGCTAAATGCCAGACTGAGTGTAGAAGGCTAAATTCTCTCTAACTCTCCTTTCAACTTGATAACGTCTCATTGATTTTGGCAAAGGCCCATCTGCGTTGCTCTTTAGGGACGTCTGCAGTAATAAAGCTCCTTAAAGAGGCCATAAAATGAAAGGCCATTCAAACAGCAATGTTGAAAATATAGTATACATTTTTAGGTATATAATAAAAGAAATGAAGTTAATGCAAAAATTAAGTGTATTTCAAAGAAATGGTTTGTTAATAGAGCAAATTGTAACTTCTATAATGAAAGATTGATATTAAGATAAAGACACAGATGAGAAAAGGTGCAAATGATCATCGTGAAAGATAATAGAATCCGCGTGTGAAGTTCAAGTTCTGGACAGCATTTTATAACGGTGAAAGACAAAGAGAAAGATCCCCAGTGATGATCATCAATCAACGATGTTTGCTAAAAAAGTAATGAGACTGAAGTTATATTTACTAAGGACGAAAAAACAATTAATGAAACATTGTTACTTTCAAACCAATTCATTTGACATTCAACACTTATATCATCGTTTTAGAAGTATCTCTTTTGTTTTGCTATTTCTCTCGAGCGTCCTGTTCCTTTTACTGTCTTTCATATATATATATATATATATACTCACAAAGAGAGTAAGCGAAAGAGAGAGAGAGAGAGAGAGAGAGAGAGCATGGGAGAATGAGAGATGATGTGTGTGTGTGTGTGTGTGTGCGAGTGTATGTGTGTGTGTGAGAGAGAGAGAGAGATTTGGGATAGCACGGGCACAGAGTCAATGATACTTGTTGAGCGTCAGCTTATCGCTTATGTGATCTTCAGTTTTATCAAACGCTTACTCCGATGATCACATAGGCAAGAATTTAAGAATCGTCAATCAAAGCTGACACTGTGTCTTCGCTATCCTAACTTAAATTAAGATTTGTGTTTTCACCAAAATTAAACTGACTTTATTTATAGATATTTTTATTTTTATTAATACGATGATCATTAAGTAAATTTACAGACTTTTTTCGAATGGCCACTTTTATTGATAGTACACACATGAAACTCTAGTCCCCTTTGAAGTACTCTCCTCCGGCTGCAATGCACTTGTTGCATCGTTTCAGCAACTTCTGGAAGGGCCCGGGGTAGTCCTCTTGTGTGAGCGTGTTTATGACCTTCGTCACAGCCTCTTTCATCTCCTCAATTGTCTCATAACGACAGCCTGTGAGCTTAGGGAATAACCAAAGATCATAGGGAGGGTGTGGAAATGTCTTGATGCCCACCTTGGTCAAATAGTCTGTGACAAGGATGGAGTTGTGGACTGGTGCATTGTCCTGGTGGAAATGACACTGACCCGATTTGAAGAGTGCTCGCCTCTTCCGACGGAATCTCTTCCAGAACTCACTTAAAACCTCAACAGTGTAACTCTAAGCCTAACCCTTTGGCCAATCAACTCAGGTGTATTGACTTCCTTACTCCTCCCACGCCTCTTATACCCTCACAGACTCCCTGCCTTCCTTTAATCTCTTATGCCACTCAAAAACTGATGCTCGATTCATGCAAGATACTCCAAAAACAGTCTGAAGTATTCCATACGTTTCTGTGACATTTTTCCAAGTTTAAAACAGAATTTTATCGTATATTGTTCTTTTAAAGTGTCTTCATGTCCAGATTGCATTTTTTAAAGTCACCAACTGTGACAATCAGGCTTTAAGAGGGTGTATTCCAATTGCTTCTGTAGCTGTTCATTTGAACCTGAAATCATAAAAATTTGTCAGTCATCTTATAAGATGTATAGCAATAACATAGTGAAATTTCAAGAGCATACTACTTTTAAATACCTGTACAAAAAAATCTGGAAACTTATTGAAAGCACCACGTATATATATATATATATATATATATATATATATATATATATATATATATATATATAGTAGCGTAATTGATTACAGGGGTGTATTTTCGATAAAACTAAACAGAATGTTTTAAATGAATTTAAAGAACAAAAAATTACTGTCCTGTGCCATTATTTGTGGACTACACTTACATGAAAAATGCTATATATATATATATATATATATATATATATATATATATATATATATATATATATACACACACACACACACACATATATATATATATATATATATATATATATATATATAATTGAAATTTGAATTTCTTTGTTTTGGTTTCATTGAAAATAGATTAATATGAATTATTATTAGATTAATATGTCTTTTTTAAAATAGAAAACACTATCATCGTATGGAAAAATAATCCAAGGATTTTGTTTTCATTTCAATTATTTTAATTCATGACTGTGCCAACATTTGAGTACATTGAATTCATTGGAGACTTTCTAATAGATTGTTTGTTTCTATCTCTGTCTTTTTGTCTGTCTCCTATCTCGGTCTCTTTCTCTGTCTGTCTCTGTCTCTGTCTATATATATATATGAAGTATGAGTAAGATTTAAAAGACATATCTCGAGTGGTTATTGATATAATCTGTGATAGATCAAACCCCCTTCTGTTACACACACACACACACACACACACACACACACACACACACGCATATATATATATATATATATATATATATATATATATATATATATACGTTGACGTTAGATGTTGTGGGTTGATGTTCGAGGGTGTGCCATTCATTAGAGAAAATTTTAAAGCTCCTTCGAATTATTTCGATTCAATTTCAAGGTTTTCTTGTGCCAATATTCGATCGCCTTATCTTATTTATAACTCGCTTATGAATAAGATTGATCTATCGTTTATTTCATTATATATAACGCTACATCATCGAACTGCAATGGCTGAACTATCGGCAAAAATTGAAAGAAGTTGTAAATTACGTGATATAACCTTGAATTTTGTCACGACGTCGTTTATGTCAAAGATTGAAAGCTTGGCAATATACACTTTCTCTTGAAATTCTGATGGATACCCTATAAATAAGTTACGGCAACAAATATATGCAGACAATATTAAAAATTATAATGTCACGAAAGATGTAAATATAAATGTAGTAAACAAGAGAAGGTTTCAGTCCAGAAATCCAGGAACGGGTTGACGAAAATCATATTTGATTGATTGCGGGAATTGCGTTTACTGCACGTTGATATTTGCATTTTTTGACCAATTGATTCGTAAGAGCTATTTTCTTGTAGACAGCCCTATCGTATACAAATTATTATTCATTTATCTTAACTATAGATTTGACGCTCATAGTTAATACCATTCTGAGTCAGAGTGAAACTGGGAGTAATGGAAAGGATGAAGTACACTTCACTCCTCAGTGCACCAATACTAGAATCTCACCATCAGATGCAGTTAAGTGTCATATTCTGCTCACCCTTTTTTTGGCATCGAGTCTTACCTCCGAGTAGAGAAAACATTTAGCATATGGTAAATCCCTTTCGGCAGCGCAGTAAGGGAGTTAGTTTAATACCTTGGATACCTCTTTTGGAGGATGGTCTAACCCTTCTGCAAAGCGGAAACATTAGCTATCGACGATTAATCTTTGAATTTTGGGGTGAAAAAGGTCTTTAGAAATTTCAGCTAGATACGTGGTGAATTCAATAAGTTTCCACACTTTTTGTACAGGCATTTAAAATTGTTGTAGACTCTTGAAAATTTAATATATTATTGCTATACATATTATAAGATGACTGACCAATGGTAATTATTTCAAGTTCAAATGAACAGCTACAACAGGAATTAGAATACAAAAGCCTAATTGTCACATCTGGTGAATTTCAAATATGCAATCTCGACGTGAGGACAGTTAAGAAGAACGAAATGCAATAAAATTCTGTTTTAAACTTGGAAAAATGCCACAGAAACGTATGAAATGCTTCAGACTGTTTTGGAGCATCTTGCATGAATCGAGTATCAGTTTTTGAGTGGCATAAGGAAAGGGAGTCTGTGAGGGTATGAGAGGCGTGGGAGGAGTAAGTAAGTCAATACCCCTGAGTTGATTGGCCAAAGGGTTAGGCTTAGAGTTACACTGTTGAGGTTTTAAGTGAGTTCTGGAAGAGATTCCGTCGGAAGAGGCGAGCACTCTTTAAATCGGGTCGGTGGCATTTCCACCAGGACAATGCACCAGTCCACAACTCCATCCTTGTCACAGACTATTTGACCAAGATGGGCATCAAGACTTCACCCCCCCTATAGTCCAGACCTTGCTCCCTGTGACTTTTGGTTATTCCTATGCTAACAGGCTGTCGTTATGAGACAAGTGAGGAGATGAAAGAGGCAGTGACGAAGGTCATTGACACGCTCACACAAGAGGACTTCCATGGGACCTTCCAGAAGTTGTTGGATCGGTACAAGTGCATTGCAGCCGGAGGAGATTACTTCGAATTGGACTAGAGTTTCATGTGTCTACTATCAATAAAAGTACCCATACGAAAAAAGTCTGGAAACTTATTTAGTGATCCTCATAACTGAGATTATTCTTCATTTTTTCTTTGGTCTTGTTTTTGTCCTGCTTTTATCGCAGCATTCAAATTATTTTTAGCTTCTACGACGGCTACTCAAACAATATGGATCAAGGTAAAAAAGCTTCCAGCGTACGCCTTATTCTTGAGAGCATATGAGAGAGAGGACGAGAGGGAGAGAGAGGGGGAGTTTTATTGATTAGGATACGGAAGTTAAGCAAAAGACATCGTCTATATTTTGTCACATAGCATCAACAACAACAATGGATTACCTCAGAAAACCGGTCAACTTGATTGTATTCATTTAAAGGTAGTTGGAGTCACCATGTTTTTTTTCTGGTTGTGTATCTCCATTTTTTTTTTTTACTATTTTGGAGTTATCTAGTGATTATTCTTGTAAACAGTTTCAAACATAGACGCATAGTTAGCAATAACCTCAATTCATTGGTTCATTTAAAATCCGTAGCATGTGAAGGGGAATTTTGAAAAAAATAAAATGGTGAAAATAGTTACAAATGCTTTGTCATTTGACTTGCACAAAAATATAAAGAAATGAAGTATTTACCATGAAGTATTTCATCTTTAATATCACTTTGGTCTTACTGGGCTGTCAAAAGACATTCTCTCTAAATGTGATAAAATTTTACTACAGAATTCAAAAAAAGTTATAGCGAAGAATTGATGTATCTTCTCATTTTTGAAGGTTTTGACTTGATCTAAAACCTCAAGGTTACCTTTAAAAAAGGCCACCTATTAAACTAGACGATGTTGCCAACAGATGTTCTGAATGTATTCGTTATCATTTCATAAAACTAAGAAGAGTCAAATAAGAGGAGTGCCACCATACTAATTTTGGCTTCGTTCTATGTGTCTTTGCATAATTATCATATTCTTCGATTATTTACAAGATTTGTAACACTATGCTTAAAATCGATTAGGATATTTAAAATTCTGTTACTAGATGAGTACAGCTGGTGAAAGTTTAATTTCTGAGAATTTTTATATGAAGTGAGTAAAGTTGGTTTTCTTTTTATTTGTTGTTTTTTCTTATTTATAAACCCGTTTGTATACTGAAAAGAAACGGGGAAAAGTAACATGAATATTATGCGTCCTTTCTTTAATCTTTCGTGTCTGCTTTTCCCAATTACACAAAATAGTAAGAAATTACTTTGTCACTGTTATCTTTTACACTAGAAATGATATATATATATATATATATATATATATATATATATATATATATATATATATATATATATATATATATATATATACACTCACACATATATTTCACATATTTCATATTTTATTCATATTTATTTATTTTTGTTTTATTTACTAATTTTTTAGTAATTCTTTTTTAAAATTCTTTCTTAGCTTTTCATATTTAAACTTTTAATATTTATTCCTTTCTTCACTCTTTCATTTTATCTGTTTTCCTTTTCTTTCTTTCTTTTCCTCTTTTGTTAGATTTTTTTAAAATTTTTAATCTCATAGACACTTTAACTTTTTCCTTTTTAACTTTTAAATTTTCGTTTTTATATCATTTTTTCTCATAATACTTTATTTTCTGCTTTATTTTCTTGCTTTCTTCCTTCCTCCCTTCCTCTATTCGTTCTCTTTCTCTCCTTTATTTATGCTTTATATATTTATTTCATATTGTACTCAACATTTCATTTTTACTTTTTATTGCATTTCTATTGTCTACGTTTTCTTTCTTTCTTTTTTTTTTTTTCTTTCTTTCTTTCTTTCTTTCTTTCTTTCTCTGGTTCCTGCATTTTTTTTTACTCTGTATTTAATTGTCATTTTTCTTTTTGATTATATTTTTATTACTCTTCCATTATTTTTACTTTGTTCTTTTCTTCCTTTTTTATTACTTCCTTCCTTCGTTTTCTCGTCGTTTGTTGTTTCCTTCTTTCCAGATTTTATTTTTCAGCTTCCCGTTTCATCTGTTCTTTAGAGAAAAAATATTTCATTCGTTTTTAACTTTTTCTTTTTGTGTTTCATTCGTTAGTTCTTTCTGACCTTTTCCCCATTGTTTTCATTCTTTCTTTCGTAACGTTTCATTCTTTGGTCTTTCTTTCTTCAACAACCTTTTATTCATTTCCCCTTCTTAAGTTTCAGACATTTACTCACCCTCTCTTTCAAAATTTCTCATCTTTTTCTTTCATTTATTCATTTCTATTTTCTTTACTGTTCTTATGTCATATTTAGTGCGCGACTAAAGAAGACAATATGATATTGATACGTGAACTTGTTCTCTCCATCGAATTCGGATGAGGAGAATCAATAATCAATCCTTTGTTCCCGCCTCTTCAGGCCAATCATATCTTCTCCTATACAAGTCCACCGCCTACGCAAGCGCAAACGAGTATTAGTTTCTTATTTCTTCATCTCTCCCTCTCACTGTCTTTCTTTTTTCCTCTTCTTTACGGACCCCGGCCAATACAGAGCACTCAGAACCATACCACTTCGTAGCTATCCGAGTATTAACGAACCAGCGAGTAGAGTACAAGTTTGAGAAGTGCAGAAAACGTATAAAGTCGAAAGAAGTAGTGTGGGAGAAAATGAAAGAGAATAAAAATGACGACTAGAGCGGGGAAGCAATAGAATAAGAATATATCAAGAGGGCAACCAACAACGTTTTCTTATATTTTATATGACTCGTCATTAAACTATTGTCATTATGCAACGTTTTAAGGCTCTTCGTAAAGACATGAACAAAATTATAGACACCATATTTCAGCGATTTGAATACATCTATCTATATATATATATATATATATATATATATATGGGGGTGTATTTGTTGAACAGAAATGTCATTTATTTACAGGACTGTCCACACTAAAATTTCAATATATTGGGATGTCATACGGGTCATTTTACCATAGATTAAATCGTTACAGATCTAGAATGAAATCTATAGATTACAGTAATCTATTATTTAGCGAAACGATTATCGTCGGAAGTAAACGAATCGGTGACCTGAGTTGAAATTTTGGACGTAGTTGTGTATCAGTTTGCCTTTGCGAAAGGTATGAATACATCAGTAGGTATCCCACCAGATATGAACTAGGATTATTGAAGACTGGTTTCTTAAGCTTTGGATAAGCAACTGATCTTGAAGGAAACCACCGAATTCATTTTATCTTTACTCCGTTGAAAAATTAACGTTGTTTCACATTCTACTAATGACGGAAATATTGGATACCATAAACTAATACTTGTCAAACAATATTTCCTTTCAAACAATGATGGCTTTAAAAGACATGCAATATGCAACCTCATAGAAAGAATTGGACAATACGATGGTGATAATAGAAACTCAACCTCACCAATGCTTAATAAATATCGTCTACTTGTAGGTATCACTGATCAATTGAATATACTAGGATACCAAAGATATAATTTACATTCAACAAAGGGATATTCTACGTTAGCAGTTCATTTTGTGGAGTATCAACTCTTTGGCACACTATTTTAAAAGTCTAGGTATCAATTTTTTATCGTGAAAACTTTTCTTCGGGAGAAGTTCTAAGGTCGAAACTAGTTGGGAAAGATTTTTGAATAAATAACTGCTAATGAATATTTCTATTTGTTGTATCAGTTTTTAAAATATCTTTTAATATATATATATATATATATATATATATATATATATATATATATATATATATATATATATATATATATATATAGAATTAACTTAAATCGCGAGTCGAAAATCTTCTACTAAAGTTTCACCTTAACGGATATATATATATATATATATATATATATATATATGTATATATATATATATATATATATTATATATATATATGCACATCCACACTTGTAGACATATATATTTTCAACTTTTCTAATAGAGATTTTTTAATCGTATATAGGTAGAGTTGCTGTAGAATATCTTTGTTGTGTCTGTGGGATATGATGGGCTTGCAACTATTGGTTTGATTATGAGGACATTGGGGTTTGGAATTTCTATGTATTCTGATTTTTGTGTTACTTTTGCCCCTTTAATTCTTTCTGATTTGAGGGGTTATTATTAGAATGAATTTAGTTTGAAAGTCTTTTTCTTTTTTACCAAATACCTAATGGTTTATCCAGCAGTATTTTGACATTTTTGATTGGATATAGTTGTCTACGTTTTTTTTTTTTTTAATTTATTTATTTAATTTAATTTATATATATACATAATGTTTGCTGAATCGCGTTCAATGTACTTTTTTAATTACTTTTTCTGAGTAGTTGTTCCTAAAGAGCTTTTCCCCACCGTTATACAATATCCCGTTTTCCTATCTAATACAAGAAGTGTACAATGTCAAGTATTTCAATCGAATGCAAATAATTCATAGATAATTAATTGGCTTCTAGTGACTATTTCTATTTAGTAATGAGCATTTGTTTGCACAGAGTTATACAGTTTCAAGAAAGTAATACTAATTCTTAGTAAACAATTACAGCTTCAAAGAATGATTCTCAATCCAAAAACTTTTCACACGGTCTTATGGTATTGCGTATTCCTATAAATAGAAATAGTTCACAAGCAGATTTATTTGAACAATTGATAGATACTGAAATGGTGCCCCATACACCGTTGATACAGTCAGCATATTCCAAGTCCCACCTATTGGGCAGTACTTCGTGCCGAGTGGTAACCTCCCTCCAATGGGTGTACTGGGCATGACACCTAAATTCATTTGATTGTGAAACTCCAGTTTAGACGATCTTGGGAGTGTAGAGTCCCCTGCATTGCTATCACTCCCACGTCCACTATGACCAATTAGTGGAGCGACCAGTTTGCAATCCTTTCTATGCCTCAAATAGATCTGTTTATAATTATTTGTATTTGATAAGACAGTGTGCAAAAAAAAAAAACCCTCAGAAAAAACAACAATATACATATATATATATATATATATATGTACTTACAATGCACACAAATCCCAAACTTATAAGCATAAAATAAGCCCATAGAGGTTGATATACCATTGAAATCGATCAACTCTCCCTGTAGGAAATACAGTCAGCATATTTTCATACTCATAGACATGACGTGTAACATTTCGGTGAACAATATTAACTTCATTATAATATTGGTATTGATTTCAAAATGAAATAAGCCGGAGGGTTTGTTTAACATTTGTCTCTATGATTTATTGATTCTGCAATCGAATTTCGCGGTGGTATGAAAAATAAAATAAATTTAGAATAAAATCAGGAGTAAAATAAGTAAAATGGTAAAAAAAGAGATATAAATGTACATTTTCCCATCATGCAAAGCAATTTCGTCACCTGACCCTTGAGTCGAAAATATCCGCTCAAGGACAACGTTCTCGTTCTGTGCTATCTATTTCTTTATTTTATTTATTCTATTGTTTTTTACTGTTTTATTTTTACCGCTGGCCTCGCTCGCAGAAGGATACTTTTCTCAGCATCTCCAAGATCCTCGGTGATATCGAAGAAGCACACAAGCACCCTAATTCAGAGACACCTTGACTTGTTAAGGTTCTTTTACTTAAGTTAACTTAACTCTTCTCAGACAAAGTACCTGGATGTTAAATACCACGAAGACTTTCTTTCAGGAAGTCTAAAATAAAACCAGTACGTAAAATGAAACTGTGTGTTAGCCGCTTTATTTTGTGAATTATTTTTCTTTTTTCCAACACGAGGAACACGTACAAAACTAACCCATAACCGATGAATTATACAGCAAAAGAGGCTTGTACATTACAATCATTTTCTATTAAAAAATTATGGATTGATTTTATCTCGATGTCAAACCGTTTGGGCTAATTTTAGACTTCAAGGTTTGGTAATCATGTTTATTGGACACCTCACTTGTAAATATTTTGTTTAGGATTTTTCCCCATGGTCTTGTCGAATTTGAATAATTTTCAAAAAGACCAATTTGACACATGGGACTTTAATAGGTGCTACCACTCCGGTTCAGATTGGACTATGGCCATGAAAGGATACCTCTCAGATTTACTGAACTGTAGCCTCACCATCAAGTGCATTAAAATGTCTTATACAGGATGATCCTTTGGTGGGTTGTCAGAGCAATCTTAACACTGCCGACATTGTGAAAAAAGAAAAGTGAAATAGACTCAATAGTTTTTTCAGCTCGTTTTGTCATTGGAAAGAAAGAAACCTTTTTTTATTATTTTGCTTCTTAAGTATAAGTACTTGACGAGTAGCTATTTTCTCAATCAAGAATCTTCCGTAACTTATTTGGCAATTCAGCAAGGCATAAAAATAAAATGCCAACAAAAAAAAAAAAAAAGAAAAAAAAAAGAGAAAGCAGAAAGAAAAGAATGAAATCCACTACACCTTTGCAGTTTCCTGTTGGCCGCGTTTACGGCATTTTTAGCAGCAGATGAAATACTTACTGTAATACTACTGGCGACTGACAAAAGGCCTCACAAGAAAGTTATCTCAAATGTAGCTGTAGATATACTGCCTATTGTTGCTTCAGGGGCAGCCGCAGTCACCCCACCCTATACCGTGACTGCTTTTTCCACATGCCAATTGTTATTTATTCAACATATGCTCCCCCGACTAATCTACCAAAATATTATCAGTACTTAGTAGTATAACTGCAATAGGTTTTATATATCCTGGCTGTAAGTCATATATACGCTTTCAGTTGATCATATTCTTCTGGGTAGTTATATTGGATATTTCTAGTAAATCGCAGTCTTTATAGAGTGTAATGATTCAGGAGTTGATCTAGGAGGCAATTATGAGAGTGTACTGAGTTCGATTCTAACTCGATGACATTGGAAGCAATTGCTATGGTATAGTGAGTCAATTTCATACTGGATACTTAACAGCTGTAGTATTGGTTCATACTAAGTTAAGCTTTTTTAATAAATAAATCTATCCTGCTATAAAAAACGATGAGCCATGTAGTCTAACACACAGTTACTATTGTAGTAAATTAATTTCAAAATGGGTATCCCATGCATTTCACCTTGTGCCATACTCATCCGAGGTTATTAAATACCTACGGCTACTCGATTTGAAGAAATGGATAGCGAGATAGCTAAGAAGACGGTTACTAATGTAAAAAAGTGGCGCTCTTTGGGTAACAATTATCGTCGGAAATGAAATCGGTGACCTAAGTTCAAATATGCGTATCACTCAATATTAATGCATAAATCTACCTTCCCTTTCTTCTATCCACCCAAACTTATAGGTAAACAGTCGGGCAGATTGAATTAAGTCCAGCTGTACTCCGTTTCCTGTCGTTGATAGATACATTCCACTATGTTGTAAATTAAATTAAAACTTGTTGCTCCTTGTAACCTTGTGCCTGACTATGTGAATAGCCGTTCAATGTGAAGTAATCGTACGATAATATAGCAGATAATTATTGCAAGGAATTATTGTAAGTTTAATCTTCCCCAAGCATGATAAATTGTTACACGCCAAAACGAAAATACCATATCAGTAAAAAAAAATCACTTTGTATACTGATTCACGCGTATCATTGTCAACTGCTAAAAAGTTCATTCAGGTGAAAAAGAAAGTTTATGTAATAAAAAACAGAAGTGATTGTCGACACACAATAGGGTGGATTTGCGTCTATGCAAAATCATTATTTTTAAGTGGAAATTCAGACGATAATGAAAATGTGCTTCGTACACATTTTAACTTGGAAAATGATAATAAGGATTGATCTTCAAATGGAAGTCATTCGGTGAATGTTCTTTCTTTCTTTCTTTCTTAAAAACATTTGCAATGTTAATGAATAACTTGTACATTATTTATTCAACGGCTTAAAAAGAGAAAATAAACTTAAAGACCAATAACTTAAATGCTTTCTATGACTTTTATCAACGATCAGAATTTTTATTTACAACTTCTTTGCGCGATTTTTAAGTCAATAGCAGCCAGAAGTATTCGAATGATATTTCAAAAAGACAGTTTGGTACTTGTAGAGAATATTCCTCTGGGGAAGGGCCAAGGTGAATTATATATATATATATATATATATGTATATATATATATATAATGGATTAAACTAATGGTTCAAAAGACGTTTTTTTTAATAGATGAATAAAAAGCCCTACAAAGCAGGATAGAGCCTAAAATGAATGATCGTTTACTCACGCTTTAGCGAATGTCACATTATTACTAGTCTTCTTGCAAGTCTCATCAGATGACACCATTTTTTTTTAAGTACATGAAACTGTGACTGCCACAAAGAGATGAGTAAATACACATTCATATATATTGGATTGAGTCATTGATAATTTTCATTTTTTCAAAGGAAATTATAACAAGGCATTTTAAACTTCCAATGTTTTAAATGTAACCAGAAATTACCTGATTGAAGAATATCTTCGGTCAATCTTATTCTTGTGGTGAAACGGTGTACATCCTTATATAATCTTTGATCTGACACTCCTAAAATGGAGGAAATGAAAGTGCATATTTGATGTGTAATGTTGTGGAAGTTTAAGAATAGAAAACGCAAGGGAAACAGCACGGAAAATTTATTCTGTTTATGGCCAAGGTGTCATTAATCACCGATAAGTTCGAAATGAGTTTTCAAAGTTTCGTCATTGAGAGATGAACCCAGATCGCGACTCTCATCAGACCTTGATTAAGATGCTTTTAAAAAATTGATGGAATATAATCCGTGTAATAGTACTTCAGAATTAGTACTTAAATTCAATGCATTCTAATCGACAATCTGTCACCACTTGAAGAGATTTGAAAAGTTTGCAGACAGGGCGTTTGACTTCCTCATACTCATAGAAAATTGCATATCCATAGAGACGAGTCTTCTTTCAAAGTAAAGTAATGACTTCTTTCTCATTGATATCATTAAAGGAGACGAAAAATGGGTGTTTTATGACAAAGTTTAATTCAGAAGAATGTGGATTAACGAGGAATAATTTCCTAAGCTTGCTTTAAAGGCGGAGCTTCATGGAAGAAAATTAGTGCTGTGTGTACGGTGGGATCACCGCGTTATTATTCATTTTGAGTTTTTCAACCGCAACTCAATGCAGATTTATACTCTCAACAGCTACAACGTGTGCGGGAAAATCTAAAAAAGGCCCCACTCTCGTCAATGGGAGACATGTTTTGCTTCTCTTTCATAACCCAAGGGTATATGCAGCAAAAATCACGCGGGAAAATACTAGATTTAAACTGATCTATTCAGACGACCAATCATATTCACCTGGCCTTGCACAAAGTGATTTCCATGCTTTTTTATGCTCAACCAAATGCTCTGAATGAGAAAAAAGTTTCCCAAAAAGATCAGTGATAACATTTGTGTAAAATTTTATTTGAGAGGAATCAACTAACTTTCAGAAAAATGGTAGCATGTATATTCAAACTAATGGTGAATATACTATTGATTGAACTTACGTCATTGTTGAATTATTCATGAATTAATTATATTTAAGTAAAACAGATATATATATATATATATATATATATATATATATATATATATATATATATATATATATATATATATATGCGTGTATGGGTGTATGTGAGCGTTCGGAGGTCTATGAGTAATGCTTACATTCACCACCCAAAACACGTTTCATTCATTTGCTTCATTTTGTTTACTGAAAAGAGACGTATTTAACCTCAAAGCAAGTGTAAGTCCCGGCTTTAGTGGTTGAAAGGGGAAAAGACTAAATAAATAGAGTATGTGGGTAAATTGTATCAAGTTGAGTACGTTTCTTGGATTTAAATTTTCTGAAAAAACTAAGATAATGAGTAAAATTTACTCTTACCTGGATAGTGAACATATCAATTACTTCCTGTGTATATTTTTGTAAACTAACGCCGGAATTAATCTAGCGAGATATTCTGACTAGTACTGACATGTTTATTGATAATTAACATGTGTGACATACATAATAATGTTTACACAATTTGAGAAAAGATTTATTATAATTAAAATGTTGCATCAAATTCAGGGTTCATCGGAGGAATTTAAGATTTATATCCTGCGCTTTTTTTTTTCTAAACATCTAATAAATCGGTCGATGATCTCCTTTCGATTGTATTAAAATATCCTTCTCTGATGAGCACCATTTTCAAGTAAATGGTGATTCTATCAACATTAAAGATCCCACTGACTGATAATTCCTGTATATGTTCAACGATGAAATGAAAAATGAAAAAAACAAACATTTTGATATAAACATGAAAGTCAATATTGAGGTCAGCGGTCGAAAGGTAGTTTATTTTCCTTGAACCTAGTTTGGGAGCTCACTTTTTACATTCATAATCATAAAAGCATGCTGACTGCTCTGATTCCCTTAACTCATTCTTGTCATTTGTACATATCATCCGTCACTCTTGCAAGTTTCTTTAGACGGCATTCAAAATCAGCAAAGAGCTGAGGATTTACTTCTTCTTTATTCTGACGTTACGATACGAAAGAACATACACAATCGCGCATATATCATGATCATTACAGCAACAATTAGAAAAAGTTAAAAATTTTCTCATTTTTCAAGGGTTTTTTTTTTTTCCATTTCAATATAATTTTTGAAATGAGACATCATACTGAAAATAGCTGGAAAATTTCCGAATCATTGGTATATTATTTTTATTTAATATATTTTTTAATATATAATTCGTTCACACACAGAAATAAAATGAAATTTTTTAACCATTTACTTCCAGAAGACGACGTAAAACGTCAGAAATGCGAGTTAAAGAAAAAGAAATAACCTGAAAAATGCAAATTCTCTTTTGGACCTTTTAACTTAAACTATTTACTTAATTATTATTGGGGAAACAAAAAATGTGTGTGTATATATATATATATATATATATATATATATATATATATATATATACGAGGATCATTAAATATTTTTCCAGACTTTTTTCGTATGGGCACTTTTATTGATAGTACACACATGAAACTCTAGTCCTCTTCGAAGTAATCTCCTTCAATTGCAATGCACTTGTTGTACCGTTCCAAAAACTGGAAGGCCCCATGGAAGTCCCCTTGTGTGAGCATTGTCTCATAAAGACAGCCTCTGAGATTAGGGAATAAGCAAAAGTCAGAGGGAGCAAGGTCTGGACTACAGGGAGGGTGAGGAACTGGCTTGATGCCCATCTTGGTCAAAATGTCTGTGACAAGGATAGAGTTGTGGACTGGTGAATTGTCCTGGGGGAAATGCCCCTGAGCCGATTTGAAGTGTGCTGGCCCCTTCCCTAGGAATCTCTTCCTGAACTCCCTTAAAACCTCAACAGAGTAACCCGAACCCTAACCCTTTGGCCAATCAACTCTGGTGTATTGACTTCCTTACTCCCCCTACGCCTCTCATCATCCTTCTCAGCCTCCCTGCCTTTCTTGAATCTCTCATGCCACTCAAAAACTGATGCTCGATTCATGCAAGATGCTCCAAAAGCAGTCTGAAGTATTCCATGCGTTTCTGTGGTATTTTTTCCCAGTTTAAAACAGAATTTTATTGCATATTGTTCTTCTAAAGTGTCCTTACGTCCAGATTGCATTGTTGAAACTCCCCAACTGTGACAATTAGGCTTTAGTCGGGTGTATTCCAATTGCTGCTGTAGCTGTTCATTTGAACCTGAAATCATAAAAATTGGTCAGTCATCTCATAAGATGTATAGCAATAACATACTGAAATTTTAAGAGTTTACGACTTTTAAATGCCTATACAAAAAGTCTGGAAACTTATTGAATGCACCACACACACACACACACACACACACACACACACACACACACACACACACATATATATATATATATATATATATATATATATATATATATATTACACAATGACTATGAAATAGTATATGAATTCAATTATTATGGTTTCAAGATATTTATAAGCCAAGAGGTAAGTTCTCATACGTATGCATAGTTTGTTCATTTATTTTACGAGTAATATACTTCCTGATGTATGTCCAGTTTTCTTTAAAAACACACACACACACATGGACTCATGCATATCGATACATATGACTAGGATGAAAATGTAGCACTAAAAGTGATTTAATCAGTGAAATATTCCCAGCGATCTATGCAGAGGAATATCTTAATATATTCTACGGATAAAATAATAATACAGGATAAAACCCCCAAATATGAACCCTTTTTGGATCCGGTGTCTGTTATGGGTTTAGCATCTAGCGACAAATTATAAAAGTGAATATTTACTTTCTGGGTTGAATTTAACGCTAACCTTTTTTTGATAAATTAACTGAATCCGGAAAACTTATTCGGTATTCATACATTTTTTATTTTTAAATAGAGGAATTCATTTTATATTACATGGCATTTTTCTAAAAAAGACGAATAGAATATGTCAAACGGTCGTTACAAAATCACGCTCTTTCTGTGGTTTCTTCATTTTCATCATATTTCCTTATATATATATATATATATATAGAGAGAGAGAGAGAGAGAGGTACATACAGACAGAAAAAAAAGGAACAACACAAATATTTGATAAAAAGATCAATATATATATATATATATATATATATATATATATATATATATATATATATATATATATATATATATATTTCTGTGTATGCGTGTGTGTGTTAATTCTGAGCATTTTTGGCTTTCCACCATCATTGTAGAATATTTCATTACTGTTTATATTTCTAGTGAGTAGATGAATGAATGTTTCACATCTGAATGAAAGTTGAACTTTAATTGGTAACTTTTCAACTTGATGACATTGGGAAAGTTCAAATTTGATGCGTTTATAAATAATTACCTTTTTTTTTCTAGAAAAGAAGATCAGCGTAAGAAGTAAGTACTTTTTAAATTGTAAATTCGTACTTTTTGTAAGTATTTGAGAGTTGTAATGAAATGTTGATTTAGCTGGTTTAGTTAGTTGCTCAGCTTGTCAGAGGTTTCAAGATGTAAATTCATCTATTTTCATGTGACTTCTAATTTTTTCATGGTTTGAATCTATCTATCTATCTATCTATCTATCTATCTATGTGTATATATATATATATATATATATATATATATATATATATATATATATATATATATATGTGTGTGTAATGAAAATAATTCCTACATGGCCAAGAGCGAGTCTACCCAATAATGGATAAAATAAGTAAGATTATTTCGCAGGACATTTGTGCTCCATTGAGAATAGCGTTAAATATAAATCAATGGCGTATCACTGAAGATTGTATTAAATGGTTTAACAACCTAGCTGTAAATGAAATCGTTCTTTTATTAAATACGATATATAGGAATTTTACCCATCAATTACGGAAAAAGCAGTTAATGAAGCGTTAAAATTAGCTAAAGAATACACTTGAATATCCGAGGATAAAATGGATATAATTAAACATTGTCGCAAATCACTATTCTGCCATAATGAGAAATTATGGATTAAAAAAGGAGTTAGTGGAAACTTTGATAATCCAGTGGTTCATATGATTATATCGAGATATCAGAATTCGTAGGGTATTTGTTGCTGTATAAACTTAACGATGTAATCAACCCCAGTTGCCATGGACTTTATCGGAATGACGAACTGATTATAATAGACAATTGCACACCCAGAAAAGGAGATATTATTAGGAGGAAATTACATGGATTATTTAACAAATTCGGATTCAAGTTAGATATTCAAGTTAATTTGAAGATTACTGATTATTTAGATGTTACGTTTAACATTTACAATGTAACGGTGTCGCCTTTTAGAAAAAAAAAAACGATGAATAACCATGCTACATAAATCTTGGATCTAATCACCCTAGAAAGGTCTTTAAACAAATCCCTAATGGGCATTATCATAAGGTTATCTACAAAATCATCAAATAAGGATATATTTTCTCAAAATAATCAAAATTATGAAATAGCCTTATAAAATAGTGGATATAAAGAAAAACTTATGTATAAAAGTAGAGGACAATAGAAATATTTAGAATAAGAGTAATAACAGGAAAAGGAAAATCTTAGGGCTCACACCTCCATATCATATGGCTGTTGCTTCAAAAATAGGAAGAAAATTGTTCCTAAGACGAATAATTTATCAAAAATATTGGATAAAAACACTGTGAAATTAAGCTACTGCTGTGTGCCTAACATTTCCACATTAATTAGTTGAGGAAACTCAAAAAAGCATAAGAGAAATAAAAATACTGAACCCCCAAATTGTAACAGTATTAAGAAGAAAGAAAACTGCCCCCTCAAGGGAAGATGTCAAATAGAGTGTGTAGTGTATAAAGAGGAAGTACTCAACCCAAGCAGTAACAGTTACAATAGGAATGATAAAATAGCGTATGCGATTTCAACGCAAGGCCCGTTCAAACAAATATATTACGATCATTAATGTAGTTCGCACATGAAATATATAGGAATAAAACTCGTTCGTCCAACGTCGTATGGGAAGTCAAAAGAAAATTTGGTATGAATCCTTTATTAAAATGGGAAATCGTGAAAAGATGTAGTAAACATAAGGGGGGATATATATTATTAATTGTTTATGGGAGAAAAATTAGTCATAGCTACATATAATAAACCAAAGTAATTGCTTAACCAAAGGTCTGAAGTATTTAATATTTACAGACATAGGAAAAATTGGTTGATTAGTGGATAAACGGATTGATAAAAATTATTCAACTTAGAAAAAGGGAATTTTTTTTATATGTTCCTTTTTTTTTTGGTGTGGAAATAACCAAAAAAGCGCCTTATTTTAACTTGTCAACAATTTGATTCTGATGAATGTTAGTTGAAATTGCTTGATACATAAACGTTTATTTTCTCTTGTAATGAAGGAAATACAATTCTTAATCCTAAACTGGAAAGAAGACTTTCATGAGACTTATTTCAACTCACACACGCACATGCATATATGTATACCCAACCCCTCAACGTGAACAGGATGTCACACAAATGCATAAAGCGGAGTTTAATAGGTTTGAATTCAGAGTTTTCCTTTTCCTAGACTGGTCACCCTACCAAGTTTAAAGAGCCGTTTCAACTATAGTATTTTCTCATAGATGGAAGAAAAGCAGTTGGATGTACACCTTTCCCAAAGAAAATAGCGCTATATCAAATGCTTACAGCCTCATCCTGGATTTGAACCAGTGTCGCCGTGTTAATTTTCTATGACGATAACCATTACACCTCAAGCACCTCTATTATATATATATATATAGAGAGAGAGAGGTGGGGATGAACAGATTTGTGGTGATACATAAACATTTAAATCAACAAACTAGGCAATCACAGCTAATTTAAAACACTACCTTCCAATGTTTAACATATATCTAAAAAATATAGAACTCAGAATTCGTAGTCCTGACAGTAGATATGTAAAGGTAAGCTGAAGACACTTTGATAACAGAAAATAATTTTTATTCATCGAATGGATATGATACATCACAAATTCACATTTTGCTTGCTTTTCTTATAGCATATCACCTCTTTTAATAACTATATTTAAAAATTCTTAAAAAACCATTTTGAAAAAAAAATCACCAAACGTTGACCTAAAGTCGAAAATAGATGAGAACAATATAAAAATAGAAAACAGAAAATATTCACAATTGGCTGATATATATATATATATATATATATATACTTTTTTTGGTGAATTTATAGAGAAATCATCGGTCTTGACTATCTATCGTGGAGGAATATAAATAGTTGACACCACATTTTACAGCCTATGTATTTACATAACCTTTTCGCCAAGAGCAGGATGCTCTTGGCGAAAAGGTCAATTTAAAAAAAATGGAGTACAATTGGTTTGAATTCAGAGTTTTCCTTTTCCAAGATTGGTTGTCTTACTAATGTAACAGAACGAAGTCTGTCAAAGTATATATCTATAGTTAAGGGAAGAGAATTGATGAAATCATACGTTACTGAAGGACTTTATCAATAAGTTTAAAGCTAACGACTTCGTCCATGATTTGAACTCTGGTTGCCGATTTTTATTTCCTGTCATTGAACTAAGTGCTGATTCTACAGTAAATATATCCGAAAAAGTCAGAAGGTAAATTGCTCTTTAAGAGACTGAGACTTCCAGATGAAGGTATTGTTGGAATAATCTTAAAAGTCTGACAATCACTTGAACTTTAGGGAATGCTGATAGTTCGAAGTGATGTCAAAAATCACAATAGTCTTCTGCCCGAATATTAATAGTGAAATATTTGGAAAATGTAAAAATATCTTCCAAATTTACCCAGTTCTTAATTGTTTATGTAATTACTTACCTGTACTCCAAAATAAACCGTGTTAAACCTCAACTTAAGGATAATGTTGAATAAATTCGAATTCATAAACACCTAATAAAAACTAGGGAGGTAGCACACTTGGAGGATGTTCACCTTAGTTTTTATTATTCAGTAGTAAATGACCTAATAACAGATAAGACGTTAAATGCTTTTCATTAAATTTTTGAATATTCTGGTTTCATGAAATATACTATAAACAAACAAGATTAAATAGTATTGCATGTAATTTAAAGGACCAGAAGAGATGACAATATCAAGCTCAAAAATCAATACACTTGTGTGGATTGAAATTCGAGATAATTTTCTCATTCCATCAATAGAAGGTTGGTTTCATGATGATAAAGTAATTTTTTCAGGACGATAATGCATCTTGTCACAAAAAAGAGATTAAAGCTTTTCTTCAGGAAAGATATATAAGATCAATGACTTGGCAAGCAAACAGTCCAGATCTAAATCCTACTGAAAATTGACCGGGGATTTTTAAAAAATGGTCAATGAGAAAGTTCTCTCCAGCAGAGAAGAGTTATCAATTGCCATTTGAGATAGATTGAACTACTTCTATTAAGAAGATTGCTTTAAATTTGTGAAATTTTTGTCTGAAATACTTTTAGGCCATCATGAAATCTCGAAGAGAAGCAACTATTTTTTTTTTTTTTGGCAATGAATTCCTAATGTTTTTCTTTAGATAACTCCATTATATTTTCTTCTGTGCAGTTTAGAAAAATTATACGATTAATTTAGATAATACAACTAGTTTTATGGTATATACTATAAATCCAGAATATTCAACTATTAAAGACAAATGTTTTGCGTCTAATCAATTATCAATTTATTTACTGCTAAATCTAAAAATCAATGTGAACATCCTCTACATGTGTTAATTCAATAATTTCTGCAAGAAATGGTCTTATAAACTTCCGTTAAATCGAGCCTTTGTGGATTGATTGATTTTAACCGCATGACAACACATCTGGGGTCATTTTATGCCATATGTTTAGGGAATCGTCTTCATTGAATGTTACTATTTATATTTTTATTTAGCTGTTTCTTCAATTTTTTTAAAAGGGTTCCAATCAAAAACAACCAATTTTCAAACCGATCTATTTGACCCATAGATTATACCTTAACAGGTACTACCACTTTTGGTTTGGATGAATCAGGAATTAATGGCAATGAAGGGGTATTGCACACCTCCAAGAGTTCAACAGCTGGATCCTCACTATTAAATGCAGTTTAGTGTCACACACAGGAAATCATTGTTTTTAGTTGGACGAGGGTATAAATCTCTGTCCACTAGGTGTCTGAAAGAATTAAAGTTGTCATAAAAGCTCTTGGATTTAAGTAAATCTTAATACTAATTTTTTTGTCAATGAATTCCATAATTCTGAGTTATTTCGTTATATTTACCTTAGCATGTTTGGAAGAAAAAAATTGAAATAAATTGAAATAATTTAATCTGCTTTGCTTTAGGATATTCTATGATGCCAGAATATTCAGCAATTAAATCTCTATGTTTTGTGTCTCATCTGTCATCTTATTTACTTGTAAATAAAAACCGAATTGAACATTCTCTTTCTATGTTTGTCAAATCGAGCGTTTCTGCAGTTTTGAACGATACAATTGCAAATTATCAAAGTTTTCTTGATTTTAAAAGCAGATTTCTTTTAAAACATCTTCAATATCTGGAGTTATTTTCTATGTATATTAGATTAAGGAAAAATATTTAGTAAGGTTACAGTGTTTTTAAATTGAAAAGAAAGGTCATTCGTTAAATTATTCCCGCACTATTAACATTGGGCGTTGTTGTACTCAGTCTTCAGATTCATTTAACTTGATTGAAATTTCTGATTTTCGACCAATGTAACGTGTACAATGCTGGGAGACTTGGTGCCAGGCATACAGACAAAAAAACAAATATCTCGATTGATTAAACCATGGATAAGTGGAATAATGAACGATTAAATAGAAATAAATTAGCATTCTAAATTGGGTTAGAGACAACTGAGTAGCCCAAAAGGAGGCTTGACACATTGCTCTTTGTTGAATACCATTAATAGTTTTCAGACTTCACGGCGTGAAGTGGCCATGCGATAATGCATTATTTTCAATTTCCTGACTAATTCGATTTTATCTAGATTTTAGACCTAAAGAAACGAAGAGAGATAAAGCATCAACTGAATATTGAATTAAACATATAAAGAACTGACTGGTACATGTGTACAAGGCCGTGAAGTAGCTGGAAGCAATGTTTGATTATTATTACTGTGTCAAGAGTTGGATTTTCACTCGAAGTTCTACAGTTATGACCTTGCGAAGTAATTAGCTAACCTTGCTATACAAAGCCGGAATTTCCTGCATCTAGTGGTGAGGTTCCAGCTCTGGAAATCTGGGGAGTATGGAGTTGCCCTTAATTGCTGTAACTGCCAAGTCCTCTCAAAACCAGAGTGATAATAGCCGTTCGGGTCCTATCTATGGGTTATATAGATCTGTTTGATAATTATTTATATTGAATAGAAATACATGATACCATGTAACCGTGCGCAATATAAAAGTACACTGTATACAATTCCTTAACGTCTGGACACAAAATAATCCACGATGGAATCGCATAATGTCAAAATCAGTCAATCGATCAATCGTATTGGATAAGAATACCTGATACAATATATGAGGGCAAATTCTATGCCTTAAGAATAGTTATTTGAAGCAATAATTGTTCACTGTGAATTATTATTATTTGTTACTGATGAAAAGAATTCCTTTCAATTTATTGGCATTAGAGTGGAATACATGAAATATACAACTGCCAAATCATTCGTATAAAAAAATAATTTTTGATAATGACTTTCTATCAATAAAAAGCAAATATTTTAACGAAAACATTATTTACACCCATTGAAAATAATGATGTAATTTTTCAACTGACTCTGCATTTAGTTGGTTCATCACGATCTGTTTCATAATTCTAAATAATCTTCAAATAATGACCATGGGTTAGAGTTTTGATTTTGGGAAACAGGAATATGTCACAAGGAACTCGGGTCAACCAAGTCGCATTTTTTGTCGCATTTTCTTTAGTTCATAAATTCACTAGTAAATGAGAATAGAGCACGTTTTCGATTTTCTCACCCATCGAAAAATGCCGTGGAAATTGCAGCAAGTAATAATTGATTACGATTAGTGTATCATGATTTATATAAGATCTACCTTTTAGATAATACAACCCATTGTGCGGAAATTGTTAATTCGAAAAAAATACCTCCAGCTAGCTAAAAGAAATGCCTCGAGCCACCTAAAAGAAATTATTCCTCCCAACTAAAAACCTGTACTTAGAAGAGATTCTGATCTGCCTATTCCTGATTTAACTTATTAAATATATTTGCTTTATTTACCTGAAATCTGACAAAGAATTTGATCCTGTATTCAATTTTCGTGACCCACTTGAACGAACATAAATGCAAAATCCAGAATTATTCGGCTGAATATGAATTCTGAGAGGTAACCATGAAAACATTTTCACCGAACGTTTTCATTGGTCAGCAGAAAATTATTTAGGATTGCCAAGCTGGAAAAAGAAAACAATTAGAAAAATGAGTCCCATTATTTAAAAAACTGAACTCTTATATAATTTGAACCCAGTTTTAGAGATGAAAAAGGTGAATAATTATACTGTGTGACTGAAAACTATCGGCAATTTGTAAAATAGGAAGTTCGATGTGATCGGTGGGTGACTGGTGGAGTGGCATATCATCGAGGCTGGATAGATAGGGTGATTTTGAATGATGACGTGAGATATTTATGCTTTTTTTTGTTACAGAATTGTTGAAAATGTATATTTGAACCAGTTTTGACACTGTAGAGTTTAGTATTGACCAATACATAATTATATCCGTTTTGATCAACTAATTTTCCCAAAGAAATAAAATCCCGATATTTTTAGTTAAAAAGAACATATGTAATTAAAATTATTAGAGTTTACTTATGCAAGGTTGTTAGATAGATGGATAGATAAATATGCACATGTTTGGATGCGTAGATGGATAGATAGATATGAAAAGGGTCTGCTTGATTGGTTGATAGATTGATGGATAAATAGATTTTTTCAGTAATATTTAACAGTAACTGAACATTTTTGGTCTAAAGATACTTATGTTTAGAAAAAAAAAACTTTTAATGTTGAATACATTTGATTTATCCAATGGAATGAAATCAGATTTTCGGGCGAATTATTTAGAGCATTATACCTGACCGCGTTTCTTTGATGATGTTAATTACAGTTAAGATTCTCTTACCACACCTACATTTAGTTAGCCACACCTCGATTAATTGTTGCTCATATCTTTTCATTCTGTCTGGATTTCAATTAGTGACCAGATACAAATTTCGCCGATTTTACCGCCCCACTGTTCCATTCACCCATCATCATCATTAATATCATCATCACTACTAACACCATCTTTTACTCTTTTCTTTTATTTCTTTTTATTACTATGTTATATTTTTATATCAGACACTTTGAAGAGATCAAGTGACAGCACGTCTCCAAAGTATGTTTGCACACTTTTATGATTCATGCTTGATTGTAGAAATAACGGTCCTTTGAATGGATCTAATAATTTTCTTTCTTTCTTTATTTATTTGCATACTTTGATACCTCTCGTATATACCAATAGTGTAGTCAATGACAGTCAACTTTGGAGTCCAATATATTTTCTGGTTCTCTGAAAATTTTTCAGGTCTCTGAAAAGACCCAGATGTTTTCCTGCACTTTGAAAATAAATAGATATCATCCATTTTTCTGAAAAGGTCAAGATTACTCTGAAAAGTTCTGGATATTTCCAAGCTGTCTTAAAAGATCTTGATATTTTTCAGTCCTATAAAAAATTGAAGATATTTTCCAGTTTTTTGAAAAGGTCTTGATATTTTAAATGACTCTGAAAAGTCACAGATATTTTCCATTTTTTCGAAAAGTCCAACATATTTTGCAGCTCTCTAAAAAGTCCTGGATATTTTCCAGTTCTCTGAAGAATCCTAGGTATTTTCCTGCTCTTAGTAAAGGTCAAGATATTTTACAGTTTTCTGAAAGGTCCCATTTATTCTTCAGCGCTCTGAAAAGGTCTACAATTTCTAAGCCCTCTAAAAAAGTCGACGCATCTTTCAGCAATCTGAAAAGGTCCAGATATTTACCAGTTCTTTGCAAAATTCTGGATATGACCAGATCACTTAAAGACCTCCGGCTTTGTCCTGTTTCACCTTCACCTTCTTCTGTGATCGGCTATTAAAGCAACAGATCTTTTCTTTGTTCATAATGAGTAGAACTTGTTTTCTGACAAAACTCAGGTGAAGTAGCTCTTTCCGTTTGATCCCAGAAGCCATGTAGCTATGCGCTTTTTCACAACAGAGATGGGTTACCTCTGAGAAATTATAGAAACTGTTGGAATATTGGATTGGGTGAAAGCATCCTGTCGATAATAAATAACCATCGACATCTCTTTCTGGGAAAAATGAGTATTATAATTACAATTAAAAAAACAAAACAAAACTAAATCATGCAAGTTATCTAAAATTGACAATTCCTACCAGGAAAATAAAATCTTGCCGATGCTGGTTTTACTATTTAGATTTACCAATTTGGAACTTTAGTTTTTTCGGATTTTATACAAAACTGGATTATATAATCTTTACTGAAGCCAAAAACTTTTCACAAAAATTATTTTATGTATTTTGTTTGCCTGTTTAATGTCACATTTTCCTTCAGAAAAAATAACCTTATGCCTGTGTGTCAGACGAAGCAAAGTTTACTCCATCACACATACACACACAAAATGAGTGTAATACTCACAATTCTCTTTAAATGAGAATGCCTATAATATGCCTATAAAAATTGAATGAGAATGCCTATAATCAGAAAATCTTTGTAAAAAATCTTGATTTAGTCAACGTATTTCCGCAACTGTCTAATTTTAATGAATTCTGCTTTCAGAAAAAAAAAAGCCAAAAAATTATGACGTAAAATTCAATATAGGAACCAGTCTGAAGATCATTCTGATATGAAAAAAAAGCAACAAGCTTTTTTAAAAGATATTTTACTTGTCTTCTACTTATTTTCTGCCTTAATTCCGAGGATATTTTGATCCGTCTATTGTTCATTTCGAGCGGTTAACCGACAGAATTTTAAAAGCTCCATTTTTATTTCACTACTCGTCAACCGTAAAAGGCTTGTAGTCCAATAATGACAACAGTTCATGATCACATGATCATATCGATGCATCTATTAAGAAAGCGATGCTAGGTCGTAATTAGGATTTCATAATGATCTCGATAAGAGAGAATTTCGATGATTAAAAATGATAATTATCGCGATCACAGACCCCACAAATTATATTTCAGTTGCAAACTGGATTTGAAATTACCTAACTCTCTAAGTTTTAAATGTATTTCGCTAAAAAATCTTACGATGATGTACTATTTTTGTTTGATTACGGCTACACACAGAGGCACACACACACACACACACACACACACACACACACACACACACACACACACACACACACACACACACACACACACACACACACATATATATATATATATATATATATATATGAGGTCTGTCTTAGAATTAATGGGACTAAGTGTGTTGTGTGAGCTATGTGCGAAAGAGGGATAAATGGATTATGTAATCTAAAATCATATCTTAGGAGTATATTACTGATATCATTGCTTTTTGCAACTATTACTTTTTCACATGCTTTTGCTTACATATCATTGAAGAACGAACGATAACACTGAGCAACAAATATATTCGAAATATTCGGTTGGAGAAAAATCCGTCACAAGCACTTGAAATGCTTCAACAAGTGCATGGAGCTAATACCAAGTCGCGCACTCATGCTTTTCAGTTGTATGGGAAGTTCAAAGAAAGAGCAAGGAAGTAAAATATGAGTCGAGGAGCAGGAGGCTTTCAAAAAGCAGGACTGAGGTCGGTGTCGAGTGAGTGAGTGTGGTGACGTCGGTTGAATGTTTGATTGATCGATTGTCAGTTGAACCTGTGAAAGGACTGTATTTGGAAAATTATTACCAAAGAGTTAGTCATACCGAAAGTCTGTATAAAATTAGCACCAAGGCAATGAATAATGATCAGGAGAGCTTCAGTAAATATGCCAGAACATCATCGAGAGTCTTCAGACTGAACCAGAGTAGCTTCGTAGTGTCACTACTGATGATGACACATGAATTTTTGAATAAGATCCGGAAACCTAAAAACCAAATATGAGAGGAAGTCTTCGATGTCACGAAGGCCTAATAAAGTCAAAGGTCAGTCATGTTGATAACATTGTTAGAAGTGAGGAGCACTAAGTTTTTGCCACCGAGCCATACAATCAGCCAGCACATCTACCAAGAGACCCTGTACCGTATGCTTTGCTCAGTGCATGAAAATAACGTGTGGCAGGATAAATTGTGGCTGTTTCACCAGCTCATAACGCCCGGATAATCAGACAACAGCAGGCCGAGAGGAACAAACTTGTCCAGCAACAACTTCCTGATTAACCTGATATTGGTCCTTGTAACTTTTTTTCTTTCCACAAGATCAAAGGGATCATAGAGTGGCCAGTTTTGAAGGCGTGGAGGGCTGTAATGACAGAACATTATGAGATGAGCAAAATGATGAAAAATAGAAATTTTAGTTTTATTTATTTTTTCAAGGTTCTCAGCTTGTTTCCACCTTAGATAATCATCAAAAGGATTAGTTTTTTGAGGAAAAATGAAGCCTTTTTTAAAGAAGGTTTAAAAAGTTTTATAAAAATTCAAAGAAATATTTTTTAAATAAATTTTTAAAGGGTGTTTATATGCTATATGAAAAAACGACATAAAATGAACTGATAAATAAAGACGATAAGTTTGACTAGAATAGAAAACTAATCTCTATATATTAAATTTTTATCTATTTCATCGTTTTATTTTTAAGATTTATTTAGGCTTCAAATTAGATGAAAAGTAGTTTAATTAATCTGTGATGGATATTTAACAATCTAGGAAGGAATAGATTTCTTCGATTATATTGAGTTTTGATCCTTTATCAAGTAATCAGTGTCGGAAAAAGAAACAATCTGAATTTAAAACTGTTGTACTCTGCTTAACGAATTCACTTTGTGTTGCATCCTGCTCGAGGGGGATGAATTGATTAAGATATATATGAAAAGATCAAGAAAAATATAACTGATGGAATAAAAATTGAATGTTCTATTTTGTGTTGTAAATTGTTCAGTTTTGTTGATAAATAATGTCTAATTTTTGAGAAAAATAGATACTTTTTTGTTTTTTTGTTTGAGTTAAAATATGGTAGTTTGTGAGAGGGTTACAAGTAATTGCACAAGTTATCAAAATAGTAAGCCTGAAAATTATAAAACGTAGTTATTGATTTTCAATATTACGCGGCGTGTTTTAGAAAAATTTTATCATTTGAGATGGACAGGATGTTTCCTAATTTAATAACTTGACCGATTCTCGTACAAATGATCTCACATTTTAACAGCATGTGTTTAAACAACTCAGTATTTTAGCTTTAATATTTTATGCTTTTTTTCTTTTCGAAGATAGAAATGCCATTCCCTAGAAAAGAAAAGGCGTTTAAACATTAAACATAGAATTTGGAGGTGTTTCTACACTTGCTGTTAAAATTTGAGATCATTTGAAGGAGAACTTGTTAAGCTGTTAGATTAAAAAATGATATTAATATGTTTGAAATACCCTGTATGTAGGTCGACCTAAAAGTTGGTTGGCTCAACCATATACACTTATGAAAGGTGAACAAAAAAGGGTTATTTTTTAAGAACGTCTCTCTTGTGGGCCACACACTTCTTCCCCCTGTGCTTCAATGCTTGGATCCTATTGATAAAAAATTTCAGCACCAGCAAATATCAGATAATCATGGAGACATTTCAGCCCACCTTCCTATTTTGTAAAAACCTATTTTGTTTTATTTTATTTTATGAGAAATTTTAAAACACGAATATGCAAATTAACTAATCATATTAGGAAAAAAATCAGAGGGGTTGGATAAACCCATTGTCATGTTTCACGTCATTCACATTCTCTAAAAAAAAAAAAATAAAAATGCTGCAGGGCTTGATGGAATACCCTGAGAAGTATGGACGACCAGGGAATTCGACGACATACTGCTCCGACACTGTAATGCCGTATATAACCAAAACTCAATAGACAGATGGACAAAGGGATGCATCCTCCCCTTCCCTAAGAGGTGTGACCTTAGAATAGCCAAGAACTACCGAGGTATAATCCTAACATCCATAGCGGCCAAGATCTACAATGCAACCGCACAGAGCCCAAAACTGAGAAGATACTTTGGAAGAACCAAAATGCCTTTCGGAGAAATCGATCCACAACATTACAAATTTTGACTATCCGTCGAATTCTAGAAGGTGTACGCGCAAAATGCCTTGAGGAAACAATATTATTTGTCGACTTCTCCAAGGCCTCTGACTCCATACACAGAGGGAAGATGGAGCAAATACTACTCGCCTACAGCCTACCCAAAGAAACCGACGCAGCCATAATGATGCTAAATAAAAACACAAAAGTAAAAGTCCGCTCCACGGGTGGACACACAGGCTATTTCGACATTGTAGCAGATGTACTGTAAGGGCACACATTAACTCCATACCTGCTTATCATCTGCCTAGACTACGTACTTAGAACTTCTAATGATAAAATGAAAGATATAGGTTTCAAGATACCCTGTACACACAATTATGGACGCGGACGACGCCGATGACATAGCATTTCCGGCAAATACAACCGCCCAAGTCGAAACCCGGCAACATGGTGTAGGATGAGCAGCTGCAGACATAGTCCCCCATGTTAATGCACACAAGACGGAATACATGTGTTTTAATCAGAGGCGACCTCTCCACACTAAATGATAGTTCTCTGAAACCAGTGGACTAGTTCATCTACCAAAGAAGCAGTGTCCCATCAACCGAAAATGACATCAACACGCGACTAGCAAAGGTATGGACAGCTATCGATAGTCTATCAGTCATATGGAAGTCAGACCTTACCGATAAAATAAAACGCAGTTTTTTCCAAGCAGCATTCGTGTCGATACTGGTATACGGATGCACTTACCGACTCTAACTAAACGTAAGGAGAAAAAGCTTGACAGCAATTACACAAGAATGCTGCGAACAATATTGAACAAGTACTGGAGGTAGCACCCCACAAAGCAGCAGCTGTACGGCCACCTACCATCAATCACGAAAACTAGACGTTATACGAACCAGATATGCGAGACACTGCTGGGGAAGTGGCGAAGAACTCATGTGACATACTCCTGTGGACCCCTTAACATGGATGAGCAAAGGAAGGATAACAGCTAGAACCTATATCCAAGAGCTCTGTGCCGATACGGGATGTAGCCTTGGAGACCTACCGGAAGCAATGGATGATAGAGACGGATGGTGAGAGAAGGTCAGGGAGATTCGTGCTGGTGGCAAGACATGATGAAAAAATAATTAATTCGATCGTTTTCGGGAATTTAACCCCAAAGTAAAAATGACATAATTGGAGGAACAGGATTGGTATGTACGACATTGTAGGACTATCGCTGCTCGTTGCTGTCATCGGCTCGACTCGAGGAACTTATATGACTTTTCCTTCAAGCATTATGACCGATGATATTTAGAAAGGGTTACACACATTCCAATCACAATTACGGGATGTCGTTACAAAGTTTTCTGACTCACTTGATCTTGGGCGAAGTCCCAACTAGTATCTTTAGCGTTACGCAAGTAAGGTTACGGATGTCTAAGGGCATTAAATATTTGTTCTATGTTTACCACTTGTAGCTTTCTAACAGTCAACCTTGAAAATAAGGGGCTTGAGAAAACCGATAATGCTGATCCTCGCAAATGGATACAGGTTAGTGTTATAACGAGAATAGCCATTATTTTGATTCTGTGTCAGAACAAACTTATCTAACAGAAACGATCACTTACCTTAACTAAATGCTTTGGCATTCAGGGTTTTAGCGCTACTTGTAAATACATCTGCATAAGCGGAATCATAGCTACATGGTCTGGAGCAGATAGCAAGAAACATTGATCTTTACGTGAACGTAGATAAAACAGATTTCAGTGTTTTATTCAAGGTGATGTCATCTCGTCATTAAATGGACTGCCTCTGAAATTAGTAGACAAGTTCATATAACTTGGTATCAACATCGCATCTACTTAAAGCAATGTCAACACCCAATACGTAAGGCATGGACTGTCAATGACTGGTTATCGACCATACGGAAATCTGATAACTTTGATAAAATAAAACACGAATGCTTTCATGATGTAGCCGTGTCAGTACTAATGTACTAATTATATCCTTCTCACCTAGACTTTATGAAAATGCTCAGAGAAAAAGCAAAGTGAGCAGCTTCCTACGCCAAAGCAATTGTCCAGTCATTTACTTGAAACCAGCAAAGTAAGACGAACAACATATGTTGCGTACTGCTATAGAAGTAAGGACTAATTCATAAGCTCTGTTCTCTAATGGAGCCCAACAAAAGGAGACACCAGTGTTGACAAACCAACAAAACCTAAAATTCATCAGTTATCTGGTTATAACTGTTGGTGAGAAAGTGTCGTTGGAATCCGTGTTGTCATTATGCCTTGATGAGGAAGATGAAGATTGTAATTGTTTTTATATATCATTCAACATCTTTTTATAATAATGAAAATTCTCGAGACATGTTTTATGAAGAAATTAATTATCAATGTAAAGATGTTTGGCGAAAATCATATTGATTTCTCCTCTGTTTCGACACCTTTGAAGTCTTCCCTGAAACCGACAGGTGTGAAAATTCTAATCGCTTAGCAATTATTTAAAAACATATCAAAGAAAAATAAGTTTAGCGTAATCTCCATCATGAAATACGTAAATACATATAAAACTGTGAGTCGATAACAGAGTATAAAAACCTTACGTGCATACGTATGCCTCCAAACAAACTCATACACAGAGACACATACACACAAATATATATATATATATATATATATATATATATATATATATATATATATATATATATATGCATGTATATGTATGTGTGTGTGCGTGTGTGTTTGAATGTATAACATATATATATGTTTTAAGCATTGTGTCAGGAATTATTTATATCTGTCTATCCACACACACACACACACACACACACACACATATATATATATATATATATATATATATATATATCTAAGACTCCCTTTATATGTAAGCGTTAGATTAAAGGTTGTGAAAAATACTTTTAATAACTAATAATTACTCACAACAGAAGAAATTTTAACCGTAAGTTTTCGCTCTTCAAGCGGATAAGAGTAAAACTGAAAGAAAGAGAAAACTTGGGTAAATATATAGATTTTCATAGATAGATAGATATTAACAGCAATAGATAAATAGCGGACAAATATGCATAATCAAAATTCAACCTGAAATAATTTTTTATTCGAAGAATCATTATTTCCTTATCAGCTTCGCTTATTTGATTTGGAAAGCGGACAATTATATCATAGTCTCCTATTTCAAAGGAGAATGCTCAATCATTATTATAATTAGAGCTGTGAATCATGTAGATACGTTTAATTGCATACTTGTAAACATGGATACAACTATTAAAGACTATTTGGAGTATTCATATGTTTAGTTTTTTACTTCCTTATTTGTCTGAGGAAATATGTCAAGAGGAAATTAAGCTTTGGATTTTATATGAAAATTTACTATGAATTATTGCAGGAAGATGTTAGTAAATAAGTTAGTCCATGTTATGTAGTGGATTTTCTATTTCTCTGTAGATATTTATCTCTAGGAAAACATAGATACGTGCTGGTACGAAAATCGAGAGAAAGTCTGCATACTCACTATTCATATCTATCTATCTATCTATCTATCTATCTATCTATCTATCTAATTCAGATAATTGTATATTTTTCTTTTTGTACTTGTATATGCATCTATCTTATTTTTCGGATCTTTTTATTCTGTCCATATCAATCTACCGATCGATCTATCGATCAATCTATCGAGGTCATACAAATTATATCCTTCTCACAATGTTCATATTTATTTCAGAAGTGTATATCTATATAGCTATAGCTCTCTAAATTTGTTAGTTGTATGTATGTATTTTTTGTAGCTTTGTATGCATTCATTGTATTCTATTGGTACGTATTCCTGTATCTATGTATATGTATCTGTCTCTGTATCTTTCTATCGCTTCATAGCTCTCTCTCTATATATATATACATATGTATATATATATATATATATGTGTGTGTGTGTGTGTGTGTGTGTGTGTGTGTGTGTGTGTGTACAATTGCAGACAGTTATTTAGAATATGCACATACACGATGACCATTAGAAGGGTATACGTATCGTAGTGTCTATGGGCAATGTACTTGTTTCTTTCATTGCAAGTTTGTCGAATCTAATCTTCTATTCTGTTCACATCTGTCTATTTACGTGTGCCATTCAATATACAGTGAAGGTTTTAGAAAAGTAACTTTTTTTCAGATTTTTTCCCTATTTTTCTGCATTGTTTGATTTGCTTCACAGAAAAAATATTTTAACATCCAAAAACGTTTTGCGGCTATTCAAAATGACAGGAAATCAGAGTGCTCCAGGTTTAAACAGAGGTCTGTCCTCAAATTCATAGTGTATGTGAAATGAATATCATATGAAATCTACAGATTAATGTGTGATGTGTAAGTTAACTCACGTTTTAGTTAAAAACAAAAAGTATTTACAAATAATCTAGACTAGAGTTTTACACTAGGAAGCCTAGTTGAAAAGACAATCTGTGAAGCGGAACGTACTGAGTCGAGTAAAGAAAACGTTCTAAGAACTGTGGTCATGGTGACAATCTTCTTGGACATGAAAGGACACATCACTCTTGATTTTCTACAAAATCTTGCTTACTATTGCCAACTCCTTTGGCAAAATTTACTTTATTTATTCAATGACACAGGTGTATATATATACATATATATATATATATATGTGTGTGTGTGTGTGTGTGTGTGTATTTGTGTGTGTATGTTTGTGTGAGTATGTGTGTATTTTTGTGTGTGTGTGTGTGTGTGTGTGTGTGTGTGTGTGTGTGTGTGTGTGTGTGTGTTTAAACTCCACGATGTCTTCTTCTTGAACGAACGAAGCTTACCCGAGTAGGTTTCTTTCTCTCTTCACCCAAGGCACTCTACCGTCCAAATATAGATGGTCCCTTTGTCTGCATCCTGTCAGATTTAATTAACCGATTGCTGTCACGGCTAAACGTGAACTTACGGAAATGAAACATCCATCTTTACCTCCGGAATCGACATAGACAGATCAATTTTTAAACAAGTATACAAAATATTAACCCAAGTGGAATTGACTGAGAAATGTTTTCTCTCTCTATTAAAAGGAGAATTTTTGCTGTGATACATGAACCAGGGAAAATTAGTGTACGCAGTTAAATATGCAATCAGTTCATTCGAAAAATGTGTGGGAACAGAGAGGAAGTTTACTTTCCAGACGATTTTCCATCTTAATAGTTTCACCCGTTTTCTTCAATATAACATTTTTTTCCTTCCTTACACAGGAAGAAACCCATACACACAAATACACATACACATGATATATATATATATATATATATATATATATATATATATATATATATATATATATAAGCAAAATTATAAAGACCTTTCATTTTCCAATTTAAAAAAAAGAGGAAAGAGGTGATACTGGGAACTTATACATATATATCATATATACTATTTTTATTTTCATTATAATTACACACGATTATCATTTATATTATTTGAAACCATTACGTTTATTACGCACATGACTTATAATAAAATGCATGATGAAAACATACATGCTTAAAAAACATGATTTTATCACATCTTTCTCAATATATATATATATATATATATATATAAGAATTATATATATATATATATATATATATATAAGAATTATATATTATAAATTGAATTACCATGACTAGAAAATCCGGCAAGCACTCCTTGGGACACACAGAACACTAACAGCTGTTTTGACCTTATTAGCTCAGTGGTAGCATTCTGTGGTCGCTAGTTCAATCTCCAGGGGTAGAGATAATGGTATACGCTGCTGATGAGAGCTAATAAGGTCGAAACAGCTGTCCAGTGTTCCATATGTCGAACAGAGTGCTTGCCGGACTTTCTATTCATGGTAATTCACTTTATATATATGTATATGTATATGTATGATGTTAATAGATACATACATACATCTATAGATATTCTTGATTTCTTTCGACTGGATGGTTTGATATATATCTATATATATATATATATATTCGCCATTCGCTAAGAGGTTTTTTACTCGAAAATGGTGCTACCCAAGTAATGCTAAAGCACAATAGAAGACAAATAAACAAGAAGTGGATAAATAGCGCTCTAAACCGAGGCATACTCATTGGAAAGTGTATCTTCTGATCACAGAAATGTCTTGGCAAAGATACGCTTGGCTCTATGCAGAAATAAGAAACAAATAATCTAAGCTACAAGCTATAACTACGCGGTAAGTGTAAGAAAAAAATCGGTATTGTTTTGAAAATCTCTGAAAGACGTACTCCGAATGACGAATATTAATATTTCGTCACTGCCCACATGGAAGCAGCAGCAGAGTCCATAGCAACCAAACCAAGAGCCAAATGTAGAATTTCATGGGAATCACAAGTTGTTGAGGAAAACTAGGTAATCTAAAAAGAATTACTCAATGAAAGAAACACAACAAATGTCGACTCGCAGAAACCTAAGAAATTCCATAAAGAACTAAATAACACATAACATTAAGGGCAATTCGAGTCTTTTAAAAGGCAAAATCACGAAAACAGTGATTTGCTCATCTGATGGAGACACCGACTTTTTGACATAGTCGCTAAAATCTTCCAAGCAAATACATTAACACCATATTTGTCATTAATCTACCTCGACGACTTACTTCGGTTATCAGTGGATGCATTAAAAGAAAATGGTTACACGTTAAAAAACGCAAAAAGCAGAGGATATCCCGCAGAAATATAACAGATGCAGACTGCGCAAACGACCTAGTGCTTCTCACAAATAAACCAGCTTTTCAGAATCCGCAATGAGTAGCCATTATAAAGAAACAGGAAGCATCGGCTTCAACGTGAATGCAAATAAAACAAAACACATGCGCTTTAAACAAAAAGGACCTATCTACACCCTAAGTTACAAGCTCCAAAAATTAGTGGACCTGTTCATATACCTTAGCAAAAACATCTCATATTCTGAATGTGGTGTCAACATACGATTAGAGAAGGAATGGACTGCTAATGACAGGTTATTGATCATACGGAAATCTGATCTGTCTGATAAAATTAAACAAGATTTCTTCCAAGCTGTAGCTGTTTCCATACTTGTCGATGGATGTACCACATAGACGTTAACGAAACGCATGTAGAAAAATCTGGATGCAAGTACACAAGAGCTGCGCGCTCTCTTGAGCAAATTCTGGAAGCAACATCTCAAAAAGCAGTAAATGTTTGGCCAATTGCCTCCCGCTTAAAACAAAATTCAAGTAAGATGAACAAGGCATGTGGGACATTGCTGAAGAAATAAGGATGAACTAATAAAGGACGTTTTTATGGACCCCTGCACGCAGTCGCGTTAATTCTGTCAGATCAGCAAGACTTTCTGATGTCAGTTCTGAGTTAACACCAGATGCAACCTAGAATACCAACCGGGAGCGATGGATGGCGCGAAAGAGTTAGGCAATTACGTGTTATTAGTTCGACTTAAAGACGAGGCTAACTATCATTAAATTCTTTTCGAGTTTTTCTCATCAGAGTTTGCTGATGGTCTTTCACAATTGTGTGAGTTAAAGGATGTCTCCTTAAGTCTCCAGGATTCTTCTCTGTATTCTGGTCAATCTTAGCAATGTAGTAGTTTGGGTGGTTTTGACATGTCCTCCAATTTTCAGATCGTCCAGGACTCTTTCGGAGCCTTTGGGGATCGTTCCGAATCCACTAATTATAACTAGTATCACCGTCACTTTCATGTTCCATAACTTTTTTTAGTTCTTTAACCATTCAAAGCACTTGTTGCTGTTATTATTATTATTATTATTATTATTATTATTATTATTATTATTTAGTATATATTAACATTATTAAACGTATATTGATATATTATTAGATATTTCATCAGATAATTTCATGCGCATATGCAAATGAAGAAATACGTAATCACCATATATATATATATATATATAATTAACTCCTTGTTTTTATGCATGTGAACATAAATGTATCTAAGCATAGTATAATGGATGTAAATGCATACGTACTGATGGGCTATAAACCATGTTTTCAATTGCTCTTCCACAGAGGCTCAATTTCGGGTTGCTATATCTCTCAGTTATCGTCGATTCAGTACTCAGGAGTGGTCAGGAAATTACCTTCGAATTGTCGCAAAAATTTTCCGTGTACCTATATGTCAACTCGCCCAAAGTCAATACGTATACAAATATAGATATGTACTGAGAGAGAGAGAGAGAGAGTGAGAGAGAGAGAGAAATTTGTACAGCTGTTAATTTGTTATCTGGATTAGTTAAAAAATGCCGTCAATAATATTTTGTTAAATCATAAATTCACTGCTAGCTAAAAAAACAAAAACAACAATAGAAAGAAAGAAAATCGAATCTTTTTATGATTAGGCTTCAAGTATGTAGATACTTGAATATAAGTGCCTTCAATTGTATAAGTGTTAACGAGCCAGACGAGCTGATCATGAACAAAAATATACTTTACAGTATATCATAAGTGAATGTAGGAGTCTGGCTCTAAAAGATATATAAAAACAGACACTGCATACTACGGTCAGTCCCACACTGACAGCTGTCAAATGATTTGATTTAGAGTATTTATACAAATGATATCACTAAAAAGAAGTGGCTGTCGTTGGGAATAAGAGGCGTTCAGCAACAGACCACAAGATGAGTAGAGTAACTCAAGAGATTCCAAGAGAAGGAAATCTACCATATTCTGATTTTGGTTAGAACGACAGTTCACTGGGAGCAATTAGAGGGAAAGTAAAATAAAGTAAAAACACCATTCCATTAGACGTCTAAAACTAAGGAATCTAACGCTTCCATGATAGGAAGAAGAAGCCTGAGATCTCAGAAACTTGCTATCACTCAGTCCCTATTGATAAACAGTTGATCATGCAAACACATAGATAATTACAATAAAATGCTATTAATAGTAATTATTTTGCTGTTATAATTTAGCCACTGCTGCAACTACTTTTGTTTTTGTTAACGATGATGATTATGGTGGTAAATTTGTTTAATTTTACTTTGATTTAGTTTCTTTAATACCATATCAACAATTTGTGTTATTTCCTACCAAAATTTGATAGATTTGTAAATAATTGATTATAATCAGGATTTTTTCTATTTCCAATGTTCCATCGCAATCATTTCCTTTTTGTATTTGAATATAGTAATAATAATCAAATAAACATGTTTACAAATTTATATTTACATCAAGTATTCCAATCAAATATCGAAAATTTACACAAAATTATTTGCTTTCATGTAAATTTTCTAATTCATATATATGGTTCCAAGTTTTCTTACCTAACACCAATGACTGACAAGCAAGTATATACTTTGAATTAACTAAAAGCGTCCTAGTAAATATATTGTCAAGTAATTATTAATACAAAAAAATTAAACAGAGGTATATGACAAAAATTCCTCATAATACATACAATTTGCACAGTTGTATTCTTATCTATTTTATAACTTATAAAAAATATGATTTCAAGAATTCTTACCTCGTACAAATAATCTACATAGAATTATATGGCTATTTGCAAAAAATGAAAAGAACTGGAAACTCTAATACACGTAGTTATAATATACGGTCAGGACATCGGAATAGAATTTGGCATTGAAAAATGTGCAGTACTTGTAATGAAAAGTGGCAAACGACATATAACTGACGGAATGGAACTACCAAATCAAGACAAAATTAGAACGCTCGGAGAAAACGAAACCTACCAATATTTAGGCATCTTGGAGGCTGACACCATCAAACAAGTGGAATTGAAAGGCAAAATTTAAAAAAAAAATTAAACGAGTAATAAACAACATCTCACACGACGTGGCTAAGAAAAGGTTACTTTAAGAGAGAAACAGAATCTCTCCTAAGAGCAGCATAAACCAATGCCATAAGAACCAATCATATCAAAGCGAGAATAGATAAGATGCAACAAAATAGCTAATGTAGGATACGTGGTGATAGAGACGAAACGATCAATCACATAATAAGCGAATGGAGCAAATTAAAACAGAAGGAGTATAAGACTAGACACGATCGGGTATGCAAGGTGATCTACTGGGAGATGTGCAAGAAATTTAAATTTGACCATATGAACAAATGGTATAAGTTCAGCCAGGCATCTGTCCAAGAGAATGACACACAGATAAACTCTATGAGACTTTGACATATTAACAGATCACCTAATCTCGGCGAGAAGACTAAACCTTATAATAATCAACAACAACAACAAAAAAGAGAACTTGCAAAATTGTAGACTTTCTGTCCCGGCTGACCACAGAATAAAACTGAAGGAAAGCGAAAAGATTGATAAGTACCTCGACCTTTCAAGGGAATTGAAAAAAATGATGGAACATGAAGGTGACAATAATACCAATCATGATTGATGCCTTTCGTACTGTCACTAAAAGATTATTAAAGGGACTGGAGGATTTGGCGGTGGGAGGATGAGCAAAGACCATCCAAACTACAATATTATTGAGAACCGCCAGAATACTGAGAAGAGTCCTCGAGACTTGTAGAGAGTGGCTGTCACTCAAACTCCAGTGAAAACCATCGTCTAAAACTGATGTGAAAAATTCTAATAAAAATAATAATAATAATTTATTTGCTAACATTCATAGGGCTACAAGTGTTCCTATGTAACAGCAATAATTTTCAACTAATCAAGGGATTTCAAGTAATAATAATTAAACAGTGATGTATTTTAGGGAAATAAACAGTTCCTGTTTAATGAGGTAACTAATACGTATATTCTGTTTTAAAATCAGATAGTGAACATTTTTTCTAATCTATTTTACTATTTATATAAATAAGTCATTGCTTTTTTATGTCTTTTATAATTAAATAGATAGGACACTAACAAGTATTTCATCTCCGGATCAGAGTGAGTCTGGGAGAAATGGCAAGGGAGGAATACTTCAAATTCGCCAGGGCTCAAGAATTCGTGCCTCAAAACCGGACACAATTTAGTGTCATACCCAGCATCAATATTTTTCTGGTGAAGAGGATTTTACCCATTAGAAGAAATTGCAGTCGGTGTATTTTAAGACTCATCGATGATGCTGATAGTGTTGGTGGTCTTGCTATTGTTGTTGATGGTGGTGGGGATTTTGTTTTCCAACTCGGCTTCTCTTATATTTCCCCCTACACGGCTCAGCTGTCAGTGAACACACCTGATGTAATTGACGGCGACAATGGTATCCTGAAGCGAAGCCCGTTGTGTCGTCAGGAATTACAAGTCGAACATCATTTCCCTATTGAACGAGCTGTTCATTTCTATCAAAACTTTTTTTGTTACTCTTATTAATTCTGGTACTTATTTGGAAAGAATATTTCTATCTTTTCCCCTACAAACAAAAATTACAGCCGCACAAACTTACAGTGAAAGCATATAATTATACATGTTCATATATATATATAATATATGTGCATTTATCACCCGATCAATTACAAATACACACTCACACTCACACACATATACACGTATATGTGAGTGTGTAGTGTGTATATGTGTGTGTGTGTGTAAGAGAGAAAGAAAGAGAACATATCTATGAAACACCTTTGAGTAGACTTCCGTCGTGGCTAAAAATAGCTCACACGATGATCGACTAATTGAAACTCCAAGTCGTGAGTTCTTTTATAATGTGAAATATGTTATTGGAATTACTTTCATGTTTTCTATGCACAAACATTTTTTTAAACTTTAGTGTCGCGAGCAATGTGATAGTTTTATCTTCTGTTTTTACTAACATTTCAGATTTAATGTGTGAGCGAGCTAATTTTACATATATATATATATATATATATATAGCACTGTTGGTTGTCTCTATCTCACTTCGTGGGTTTGTGGCTGACAAATGCAGTATAATTTGGACTGTGCTCAATATCTGTGATAAAGCTATTATATGATGATTATAATAATAAGTAAACGTATATTAGCTGTTATATATATTTAATAGCACGGAAGCTTGTCTGCGACCATAATGCAATGATGATGATATTTTGTTCCTTTGTTAAAATGATCACTATACAAACACACACATACACGAATACAAAAAAAAAATACTCGATCAAACTGTGGCGACATTGGCTATAAATCGAAACTCATATATCCAGGAGACAACTTGAAATTTGCCGCGCGGTGAATGCGCGTGCGTGTTTGTGTGTGTTATTTTCTCCCTTTCTCTTTCACTATGTGTATATTTTGGGCTAGTGGGTTGTGTTCACTAATGGCCCGGGAGACTGGGATTCAGTCCCAGTTCGAGTTATACTAGAAACCCCAAAATAGTACTTGGTGCCGCTGAGCATTATGATATATGGATCAAGGGTAAATTAAAGCAATTCAGAGAAAGGTGTTGGACCTGACTTTATATCTCGGTGTAGTAGCTAATGAAAAGGGAACATTTCGGTCGTCCTCGACTACGGTCGTCAATTTTACAACTTATATAAGCGGAAAGATTCTCTGTCAGTTCAAGAACATAATTCCTTTTTAAGGAAGGAATTTTATTGGATTCTGTTTGGTAGGTTAAAAAACCATTAGAAACATTGTGCCAAGAGTGCTGAATTGTGAAATTAATATGTGGAATAACATATATTTCATGGTTCGAGATAATTTCCTTCTTGGTGGGCAGAGAGATTGTTTTCTGTACATTATCGTTGATGTGTGTAAGTAGTAATTGGCAAAGCTTTTTCCTTTACATGTGAAATAAGGCCGTATGAATAGGGCTCCCACCGAGACTTGAACTCACTCGTGAGGGTTTGCTAATCTAACTTGCTAACCGTTACACGACTCGAGCGCCCAATGTATGTGTAAGTAGGTAGATAGTGAATATTTTAATATGAATCTGCAAATATAGTATAAATACAGATATATAAATAAAAATGATGATTGTAATGTTAGTGAAAATGATAGAGACTTACCTTTTGTTTCGATATATCTATTTCATAGATAGATAGATAGATAGATAGATAGATTGCGATGAATAAACAGATAAAGAGTGAAATAATTTCACCGATGTGACTATGCAAATGTATTTATGGAAATCTCTTCTAGAATTTCCTGCCTATTTGTCACATGTGTTAAACTTTTCAACTCACCAGAATTTTAAGAGACACTTGTATTATATGTCCACGTTATTTAGCTTTGTTTTCTCTCCACGGGAAATATGAATTAAAAGAAACAATTAAATTGCAAATGTGTTCTCCAGAGAACACTCCTAATTTTGTTGATATTCTAGTCAAATTAAAAGGAGGTTTTACCAAATGAATTAACTAGTATAATGTTACTATGAGTGTTGTTTATATATATATATATATATATATATAGAGAGAGAGAGAGAGAGAGAGAGAGAAAGAGAGAGATATAGAGAGAGACACACGAGTATTTTCTTTTAATCCTTTTAAAGATGCAAACTAATCGACAGCGATGATTAAATTTGGAGTCATTTATCCTTTCCATTTAGAAAACTTTTCATTGAGTCAACTCGGGAATGTTAAAGTTAGATAACAGAAAAGAAAAGTTTCGTTAAAAGTATATGAATGGCTGATCTTTGGCAGTCATACGAACTGCTCTGTCAGTAAGGATTAGAGAAGGCAGAGAGTATCTCCCGAAAGGGGCTATGACTCTCCTCAGAAGAAGAACTGTACTCGCTATGACACGAAACTTCAGCATGTGTTAAGGCTACAGTTTTAGAGCTCTTGGAAGTGTAAAATACACCTTGATGATATTAATCTCAATAACTACTTGATTTGGAGTGGTAGTACCTGTGAAGGTCCCATCTATGGGTCAAATAGATACGTTTACGTATTCATGAAAATAAAAATAAAGCAACATAAAAAAGAAAAATACTCAGAAGACATAACTACACAAAAATGTGAATATGAAAGTACAATGAATTCGATTCATATCAGTGTGTTTGTTGGGTGTGTGAGTGAGTTTGTTCATGCGTGCACATATGATTATAGAATTTTCAAGGAAAAATTGTTAAAATATTTTCAATACAGTAGAGCAATATACGGCAAATATTTAATTTTAAAACTCATAAAAATATGCCTACTACTTAAGATTCATGGATATTCCTTGTTTGTTTTTGTTTATTTGGATTTTATGGCATATCAACCTTTGTAGGTTATTTAATGCCAAATCTTCTTTTATACAAATAAACAATTCTATTTCAAACAATTCAGTTTAGCATAAGTACACTGTTTCATTGTCAAAATCAATTTTATTTCAGTTTTGTTTAACAGTTTGAATTTAAACAATTCAGTTTACTATGAGTATAGTTTTTGTTTACACACAGTTAAATGAAAAAACAGTTCAATTTCAAACAATTCAGTTTAGCGTTAGTAGAGATTTAATATCATAACTGATCTATTTCAAACAATTCAGTTTAGTATAAAAAACAATCCCACTTCAAACAACTCAGTTTAGAATATGTAGGCAGTTTAAATGTTAAAACAGTTCTATTTCAAACAATTCATTTTAGCTTAAGTACAGAGTTTAGTTCTATTTTGGACCCTATCACATGGTTCAACTCCGGGTCAAAGTGGACTTGGGAGGGGTGGCAATGAAGAGGTTCTCTGCATTCCCCAATGCTCAAACATCACGGGAACATCACCATTAGATTGTTTAGTGTCATATACAAGGACACTCGTTTAGAGGAGGTCTTAACCCTCACTAGAGGAGCAGTCGCTGGTTTCTACAGCCCCAACTGACTGGACAAGATATTTATTGTTAATATATATATATATATATATATATATATATATATATATATATATATATATATATATATATATATTACATGGTGGTAGTTGCGATCATGGAATTCATGCTTTACGTTTTCACACACACACACACACACACACACACACACATATATATATATATATATATATATATATATATATATATATATTTATAACAGTTATATTAGTAATATTGAGCACAGTTTAATTATACCGCAAAAGTTGGTCCACCAACTGAACTCGTGATAACCATAAACCATTTTAGTATATATATATATATATATATATATATATATATATATATATATATATGTGTGTGTGTGTGTGTGTGTGTGTGTGTGTGTATATATATATATATAAAGTTGGTGACCGTAGTCGAGGCTGACCCAAAGGCTCCATTTTCAATTGCTACAACACGAAGGTTTAGAGACGCCGACTCCTCCTTTCCCTGGATTGCTCCACTTTACCCTTGATCCTTACATTATAATTCTGAGTGTTAACCAAGGATGTGTCAAGTTGCATTTTTTAAATCTTGATTGAACCTTCAACTCCTGGGCCAATGGCAAACACTCTCGCCACTTCGACCTTTAGATTTATATGGGTTCAACTTGCTTCAAGATTAAGTTACAAACGTTTACCAATATATCTGCTATTTGCATCCATTTATTCAAATATACAATTAGAGTTATTCTAAGAAATATTTAGCAAATATTAAGAAAGTAATCTGAATATATGAAAGGTATTTTATTTTTTTTTTGACTTTTAGTCCAAAGTTTAATTTATGTTTATATCTAAATAATATATATGAATCCACTGTGCTATTATTATCATCATCGTTGTTGTTATCATATCTGTTTATCTAAAATTGGTAGTCTGTCCATAAGTACGTACGTTATGTGTGCAGGTATTTAGCCAACCCTTCAGCCACAAGGGAACGGGTGACAAGAGGTCAAGCTGAACACAGCTGGTTTAAATAGTGTGTTTTCTTTCTCCTTGATTAGTTGACTGCTATTTAGTTATAGAAAGAGAGAGAAGAGATGTATCCATGCCTTTCTCAAGTCATTAGTGAGGAGTGAAGAGCAAATAACCCTGTTCAGGATTGGATTGCGAATCATCGAGTCCATCGATAATGATAACACCACGAATACAAACATAAGTTTGTATTTATCACGTAAAGTTGATTTGTAAAAAAAATCACTGCTGTGTATTTCAGTTTCTGGTAGTTTTACCGGAATTTGTTAAATGTGTTATATATTGCTACTCGGTAGAACCCTTGGAAAGTTATTCTCTCACTCAAACCTTCTCATCGATTGTTTAAATGTCAGTTATTTCTAACTCCACCGAACAGTTGTAATATAATTACGGAATGATTTTTTTATATTAATCATTTTTCGTTAATTATATTTCATCATTCGGTTTGGTTGGACTTTGAACTAATCTACTTCTAGTGCAGGTGCACACTTTGAGTACAGTTCACGCTCGAGCGCAGAGGACATGACAATCACAAATGTCATAATAAAAACCACAGATAGAAATGGAACTGGGGTGTGAATGACGTCATGCCCGGCTGAGAATTTGGTGATTTTGAAAAAGACGTTAGTTGAGATCCGACTCTGGGCCGGGCCAGTCCAGCTTGGGGCTACCGGATTCGCAGCGCGTTTGTTAGGACAGTTAGTACAGTCAGCATTGTAAAAATTGTCTCTCTCTCTCCTCGTATCGAAAAACTAAAGTGAAGAAGTTAATAAACGTTTCGTACCTGAACAACGGAGATTCGTCAGTGTTTCGAATTTCCCTGCATTTGTATATTTTACACAATAAAAAGCTCCAGGTTTTCGTTGGTTCGATGACATTGCATGATGATATCAATATTATATTTACATCTTAATTTTGCTTATTTTTATTTATATTTTTATCTTAATATATTGATGTTTTTTAATCAGTAAGAAATACTTACATAATCAAAATGTTGCTCAATATCGTGTCACAAATGAGGGTCATTTAATTAGATTGGTTGGTTGGTTATGTTTTATTATATGTCAACCCTTAAAGGTTATTTAATGCCAAATTACATATATAATTTATGTATATAATTTGTAAATATATATTATTTGTTAGTCTACTTTAAGTCGAATTCTAATACTAGTTCTAGAATTAAGATACCTTGATATCGGTTATGTTTGAATATTAGTCTCGGCACATGCAAAGAAAAATTCCGTCAATGCCACGATAATAGGTGTTGCAATGCTTCTCAGTTCACGTGCTTCAAAATCATTTGACAGCCTCGAGAGAAACTAACCGAGATTTATATGCGTTTCATTTAATAGTAACCTCAGCACAACAGTCGTCTCTTGCTACAGTCCCACTAATGGTAGATATAAATTCGATATTACAACCTTTTACAGCGAGCTATCTACTCATGGCTCTTAGCAAGTCCTCAAGACGGCATCAAGTGTCCGTACAAAGCTGACCAATGTAAGTTTTTGCTGTTTGGCCAACACTGGTGAGTCTTTTTGGAGGGGTCCATAGTTATACTATGTCAATATTTCTATTAAATACAACTAATCTCAAAATAGTTGTACTGCTTCAAATATTCCTGCTTAATACTAATAATCTATACATAGTAATATACTTTAATTGACTATTTCTGTTCAATAATACTTATTTGTGAACGCACAGTTTTATGGTTCTAGTGTATTCCTATCTAACACTAATAATTTGCAAGCAATATTAATAGTTTCAAATAACTACTACAACTACAACTGATAATAATATAGAAATATGCCAGAAAATAAATAGCATATCAAAACAGCTAGACACTAATACAATATCAGACTCACTAAATATTGACAAACAAGAACAATCAAACCGAAAGTTTGTAAAAACTAATAACAATGGAAATACCTCACACCCTAACCAGACGGAGCAAACACTAATAGAAGAACAAGAAATTAATTTAAAAAATTTAAAGAGAATTAGGTATGAAAAGAAGACTATATTACCATCACTAAGAAACATAGACTTGAAAACAGTTAAGGTGTAAAATGAAAAACATGAATGGATTATTACCGCTTATCTCAACGTAAAACATCACGAAATTAAATGAACAAGAGCGAAATTAATCTGTGAAAAAATCGGGGTTCGCCTTAAAACCTCGAACAGAAACTCAAAAACATTGGTATATGTTTGGACAAAAAGAAAAACGCAACACAAGTAAAAATGACAATACTACTTGAAGAAATAAACCAGGAAGTACTTTCAAAAGAAAGAAAACTAAAAATATATCGAGACAGAGTAACACAATACATACAAAAGAGGACATTCCTAAACAATGGAAAAAATTCTACCTTAAAGTTGGGGGAGATCATACGAAAATATACCAACAATTGAATGCAAAGGAAGCAAAACACTTTTGGAGCAAATTATGACAACCAAGGGACATAACAAAAAAGCCGAATAAATAAATAAACAACGTGGGAAAAGAGTTAAATGGACTTGACGAAATACGACAGGCAAAAATATACATCGATTCACTCAGGAAAATATTAACAAAGAATACCAAATTGGGAAGCACCAGGCCATGATAGCATACGTGGATTCTGGTTAAAAAAAATCACCTCCATCCATGAGGGATTAGCTATCGGAATGAACAGATTCCTGGAAGAAGCAGACGTACCCGAATGGATGACCAATGGGAAGACCACACAGATTCAGAATGAGCACCTCAAAGGAACCACTCTAAGCCAGAGCCATAACTATAATATGGAAAATACTAACGGCATAAATAAGGGAAGCGATTTGCGACTCTCTAACCAGCTGCGGATTGTTCCACGAGGAACAGAAAGGATACCGCAAAGGATCAAGAGGCACAGGAGAGCTAATATTCAATGATCAGCACATTCTCAATGAGAGCAAGACGAGACGGAAAAATGTAGCTATGCCAAGGATTGACTACAAAACGCATATGGTGTGGTCCCGAAAAACTGGATAAAAAAACTGCCTCAAAATATACCAGATATCAAATGAAGTCACGAACTTTATCGACAAAACAATGAAAACGTCGAGAGGGAAATGATAAGAGGAGGGAAAAGATTAGCTGAAGCGAAGATCCAGAGAGCTATAGTTCAGGGAGATGCACAATCAACATTACTATTTATAATTGCAATGATGCTATACAAACGTAGTAAACCGCAGAAAAATATCAACCACCTAATGTACATGGATGACATCAAACAATTTGCCCACAACGAAACAGAATTATAATTGTCACTGCCTCCCACCAGTCATGACTTGACACGAGGTCGAATGCCCGAAGGCTGATTAAAGTGGGGATAAAGGGGAGGGGAAGGTAGGGAACGAACCCAGACTCGAACCCTGCTAATCATTGACCCACTAACTGCAATGTGGGTCTAATGAGTCAAGCAGTATCACGGATCTAAATCTAGATCCGGGCACGTATGTCAGAATATAGCTTGAACCTTGCTATACAAGGGGTGCATAGGAGGAAAAAAAAGCTGCTCGCCCACCTGAAAGTGTCCCAGCCGACCTGGGAGCCTTTCGGCCTCGAATCTGCCATTGATCGATCTCCCATCCGGCACGAATGCCAGACGGTCCAGCAAAAGCCGGGGAAGTATAAATAGAAATAGAATTGCAAACACTAATATAGGCAGTGAGAACATATTGTCAGGACATAGGTATGGAATGTGATATAGAAAAATGCACCATGCTAATAATGAAAAGTGGGGAACGATATATGACGGATAGAATGGCACTACTAAATCAAGAAAAAATTAAAACGTTTGGAGAAAAGGAAACGTACACATAGCTGGGAATATTGGAAGCTAACACAATTAAACATGTAGAGATGAAAGAAAAGTTTAAAAAAGAATATCTCTGGAGAACGAGAAAGCTCCTCGAAACAAAACTATGTAGCGGGAACCTTATCAAAGGGTAAAATACATGGGCTGTCCCTTCGTAAGATACTTGGGGCTATTCTTGATGTGGACCCGAGAATAAAAAAAAAACAAATGATAATGCATAACGCCTTACACCCCAGAGATGACCTTGACAGACTCTATTTGTTGAGAAAAGTAGGAGGCAAAGAACTTGCCATCATTGAAGATGACGTTGACACATCAATAGAACGACTTGAAAACTACAAAGAAAAGCACGGAGGAATACCGATGACAGCCACCAGAAATAGAACGAGAATGACCAGAAAATAAAATTAGAAGAAAAATAAGCCTATGGACTGATAAGTGACATATCTGACGAGAAAAAAAGTGGATGTGGTTAAGAAACGGAAACTTTTAAGAGAGGAATCAAATCTCCTCTAATAGCAGCACAAAACATCACGATGAGGACCATTTATATCATATCAAGAATAGATAAGTCGTAACAAAACAGCAGATGTAGGTTATGTGGTGACAGAGATGAAACGGTCAAACACATAAGCCAATTTTAGCAAATTAGCACAGAAAGTGTATAAGACTGGACAAGACTTAGTGGGCAAGGTGATCCACTGGGAATTGTGCAAGAAATTGAAGTTTGACCACACGAGCAAATGGTATATGGACTACACAGAATCTGTCCTGGAGAACGAGACGCACAGACTCCTCTAGAATTTTGAGATACAATCAGATCACCTAATTTCAGCCAGACGGCCAGACCTCATGATAGTCAACAAAAAAGAGAACTTGCTGAATCCTGAACTTTACTGTCCCGGTTGACCACAGAATAAAATTGAAAGAAATCAAAAAGAAGGATTAGTACCTGGACCTTGCTTTGAAACCGTAAAAGCTATGAAACATGAAAGTGACGGTAACACCAATTGTAATTGGTATTCTTGGTACAGTCATCAAAAGATTGATAAAAGTACTTGTGGACTTCGAAATAAGAAGAGGAGTGGAGACCATCGAACTTACTGCATTATTGAGCTTGGCCAGTATACTGAGAAGAGTCCTGTAGACTTGCGGATACTTGTTGTCACTCAAACTCCCGTGAGAAACCATCGGCTAACGTTAATTTGAAAAACTCAAAAAGGAGTTTATAATAATAACTATAATGATAATAACAATAATAACAATAACAATAACAACGGTCCTTGGAAAACGATTATAATTTCAAGTATCTATTTTTACGTATAATTTAGACACATTTATTTGGTATCATGCATTCTTAGTACGAATAATTTTCAATCATATCTATTTGACCCACTAAGGAAACCCTAAAACTCTGGATCAGTGTGTATTTGGTAGTAACTGAAATGAATCACTAGAACTTGAGCCTCACCATCAGGTGCAGTTTAATTTCATAATTAAAATACTCCTTTTGTGACTGCTTTATCCGTCTGCATGGGACGTAGTCAGTATATTCTAAACCCTATCGACATGGCAGTTTATATTTCAGGGAACTTAACAGTTTATAAACACTGATGTAACTAATTTGCATATTCTGATTTAATATCAGATCGTGATCAATAGTTGTTGTTTTTTTCATTTCGTATTAATCATTATTTCTCTTATAAATGTTATTATTTTGTTGATAATTAGATTATGTAGTAATTTAAATAAAACCGTGTTCAGCCCGGAAGGCATTGAGAACCCTTAAGAAGAGAGTCCCTATCTCTGAAGGTCGGATAATCAATTGATAAGATTATATTAGAATAGTTTGATAATTTAACAACTTTAAAATGTTAAAATATTATGTACATGAAAAAAATACATTTTTTTTTACTTGATTTGTTTTGTTAAATAAGCGATTTATTTACATGTATTTATCTGTGTTTATTGAGTTTTCTTCAAGAAAAATCAAATATCTTATCGTTAAAAAGTGAGATAGACGCTTCGTGGGAAAAAATAAAACAAAATTGAATTAGAATTAGAATTTTATACGTTTTATTTGATATTTGCGCTTTCATATTTTTACTGGTGATAACTTATAAATAGTAATGCATAATTAAAAGTAGAATAAACCAATTATTTTTTGCTAACTTTGATTAACTATTTCCATCTTAATTTTATGCTCGACAAAATGTAATTCAAAATATATTAAGGGATGTAATTTCAAAATTTTAAACATGAAATTTATTTAAAACTTCCGAGACATTTACTTTGGCTTACATTTCAAAAGAAATTTTAAAATATAGTGAGAAAACAAAAATGTATCATTAAAACATTATTATAAAGAATATCAGTTTGTAGGGATAACATAATTGAATTTCAATTCAAGTATTTAGTTTAGTCATATATTTTTCTTCAACGTTTAAGTATTTACAATGAGAAAAAATTGTTGATTTTTAAATTGGTCCAACGACATGTAAATCTTTGTTTGGTTATTTTGTATTGAAACATAGTTAACAATCATGTATGAGTAAATATCAGAGTGAAGCGAATAGATAATTTAAAAAACAAACCGACTGCATCCAGAAGAAAGACGTGTTAACGTAATAAAATATCTCGTCTAGTGTACTAAGTGTAACAACAAATGTTTGATCTATTATCCCGGATTCCGGCTCGATGAGATTACTAGGGACAGGCCAAGTGGTGACAGGGGTTGGCTTCAGAGGCAGAAGTGGGGTTAAGTATTCTGAGAACTTCAATATAAGAAAACAGATTTCGTGATTTTTCTTCTTTCTTTTTGGTGGCTGAGTTACGAGGAGAAACGTTTAAGTTGAAGAAGGAACGCATCAAAAATACGAGAAGAGTTTCTTCGCTGAAGAGCGATGAAGGTATCACGCATAATGTGTTCATTATCAATGTCTTCTTCCTTCCACAGCCTCAGAGACGGAACAGAGAGAATAAAGCAATGTAAGTTATGACTTGTGTTTTTATGCCTTCTCTCCCCATCCGATAATTAGCCATCACCAAAAAGCAGTTATCAGTGATTATGCTATATTATGGTCCCCAGTTACTTAGGGTACAAAAATATATCTTTAAAATAACTTTTAACTGGAAGACATTATTCTTAGTTGCCCTATCAATGTTTTAAGAGCAGATATAGTTTATAATCATTTTTAAAGTATTAAAAACAAATCTATTTGACCAAAAGATATGACTCTTAAAAAGTAATTCTTCTGGAACTGAGAGTAATAGCAATGGAACGATATCTCTACACTTCTCAAAACTCCGGAACTGGAGCCTCACCACCGGATGTAGCATAGTGTCATATCCAAAAATTGTGAAAAACTTGGATTTTTCACTTAGCTTGGAATTATGTCAACCTGAAAACGTTGGTTTCTGTCAGATCAACCAAGTTTGGCTGCAATGAATCTATTCAATACTTTGGCGCCAACATTATTAAAAAAATTTGAAACGAATGTGAAGCAGAGAGCTATTGAAGGAATATATAAAGTAATGTGTGAGGAGAGAGAGATATATATAGAGAGAGCGAGCGAGAAAGAGAGTGAGTGAGAGTGAGTGAGAGAGATGCGTATGAGTATGAGCCCTTATTTAAAAAAAAGACATCGATTTCTGCCCTTACCCAATGAGGCATTAATATTAACGATCACCATCACCAGCGGCTTTCATAGCAAACTTAAACATATCTTTGCTTCCATTGAGCTTCTAATCTGTTCAAGCGTTTCGAAGCACCTGCTTCCCTCCCTTGATTCCGGCCACAATCAAATCATTGCATATTACTGCAAATTTTATTCGACGCATACGACACGACCACGCCCAATCTCACAACTAGTAGTAATGCAACATACATCAACAACATTAAAAACGAATTTTTATATTTGCTTTCGGAAATTTGGAATTTACTGATGAAAAATTTTTTGTATCAATTTTTCGTTAATGTTCATCATCTTATTATATCATTTTTAAAGATAATTCATAATATACATATGTTTAATAGCTTTCTATGGCCGAAATGGTTCAAGTCCCATAACTTACTCTGTTTATATTTATTCTTGTTCAAATATATTAATATTTCTCTCTGTTGGTATCTATCAATCTATTCATCTAACTACCGATCTATCTCATACACTCACTCAGTTCAAATATATATCCTAGCTTGTTCATACCTATCAAAAAAGAAATCTAACTTTTTAAAAACAAATTTATTCTTCTCAACGAAATCAGACACATTAACGTTATCGTCGTAGGAAAGGGAATCTGGAGATCAGAGTTCAAATTCTGGACAATCGTTTTTGCATTTTATTTCTCATAATGTCCAGAGAAAAGGCATGAATCCATATGTACCTACTGCTTGAGGCAAAGGGGTTGAGAAAATATACACGTGTAATCAGAATCTGTGGTTGACCAAACAATGGACAGTAAAAGGAATAGAATTGGTGACAAGAGTTCAGATTCCAAGGGAGGCAAGCTTAGTGTACATTCGTACTTGTGCCCTTTGGAAAATCTATCTTTCCCATTCGTTAAATCAGAGATTAATTCCTGCTGCTGGTCCTATTTACCCAACCCCTCCGTTCGGGCAGGATATGACACATGGTCAATTTTTAAGCGGAGTTTAACAGGTTTGAATTCAGAGTTTTCCTTCTCCTAGAATAGTTGCCTCACCAAGGCTGAAGAACCCAGTCTGTCCTACTATTTACCCATAGCTGGAGGGAGAATAATTGGATTCATACCTTTCCCAAGGGTATTAGTGCTATGTGAAATGCAATCAGTCTCGTCCAGGATTTGAACTCGTGTCACCGTGTCCATTTCCTACGACGATAGCAATTACACCACGTGCACCTCCTCAAAATTCCTGCTGCTGGTACCTTATAAAACATGCCACTTGCTGCATCTGGAGATTGGGGGACACAGCAAATTAACCACTAATAACTTGGGAAAGGCTAGTAAATCAGCAATGCCGTTAACAGTCTACGAAATTATGGGTTAAGTTTGTTTAATTTACTATTTCAATAATTATTTTTTTGTCTGCTTTTGCTGATTGGGTTTAAGGTTTTTTATTTGTCTGTTTGTTGATTTGTTTGTTTCTTTTTCCCTTTAAAAAAGTGTCATATCCTTCCTATTGCAAATGGGGAGGCTAAATACATACCTTATGCGAATTGTCGCATTCAAAATGATTTTCTCAAATGTTGGTGATCTATTCCCGTATTTTTCAAGCCTGTGATGGAGCCTGGAAGTTGATTTCTGTGATAGTATTAAGGTCTGATTGTGTATCTTCTCTGTCATCTTTGGAGACAAAACAATCTGCGGAATAGATCCTCTGCTAATCTAATCAAACTAGATCAGAAGGAGATCGAGAGCTGTCTCATATTTCTTCCAAAAAATCTTAATGCTGTCGCGATTATTGGCTACTGGATTTTGGTTAAAATCATACACGCTACTAGTCAGTCCCACAAAACATAAAGAATCAAAAGGAACTCAAGAATTAAATTGTGCAGTCGTTTTTATTAGTTACACTTTCTCTTGATCTGACTATGAGGCAACACTTTGTAAGATGGACTTCGGCTCTGATCCTTCATGATCGGAATATGAACGACGGGTAAAAACTTGTTCGAATTTCTACCCCATTCTGTCTAAAGGCTAATTCCTTACTTTGCTGTTTATGTTCTGCTTGTGACCAATGTTTTCTAATATCATTGTCAATGGAAAAAAGACAATAGTTCCCGAAAAGAGATTTTGTGCGTTTATGTTAAGCAAAACGAATTTTAATACTATTGTGTAATAATATTTGAAGACATTAGGAGATTGGGACCAAAAATTTGAGTCAATGTATAACAGCTAAAATCCTGGGTAACCATCTATTCCAAAAACAATTTGAGCGAATTTGTGCAAATCACATTCACCATCCCCAGAAATACATAATGAAAGCACCCCCCAAAATGTCAAATTCCACTGCAGATTGTTTGCAATATTTTGACCAAAACTCTCCATCAGGATTGCCAATATTTTAAATACTTTTAAAGATTTTTCTTATCTTAACAATTTCTTGAAAGTGTTAATTTCAGTTTAGAACCCCTTCTCTTTAAATATACCTCTTCGTCTTTTTGTGAGGTATGTTCGTGCACGTGTGTGTGTGTGTGTGTGTGTGTGTGTTTATTTTCAGGGCATATTGGTTCTTCATATCATGAGAATTTTGATACCAGACAAAGTTCTTTAATATTTATATTAAAAGTGTTAACGAAATATAACAAAGCAAATACATAAATATATATCTTTACCTTTCAGATGGCTACTCTCTTCTACCTCTCTTTCTACCTCTTTAGTTCTCTCCATCTGTCTCTCTGTCCCTCTCTAACTTTTTCCATGAAAAGGAAGAGGGAAAAAGAGAGCAAAATGCAAAGGGGAAAAATGTTTCGTTATTTGATATGATTCCATAGCATAAGAATCTGTGATTTGAAAATAGATAAAGCTTTCTTTCTTTCTTTCACAATTTTGTTTTTTTATTCCATTCTTTTCCTACAATTTGACTCGTTTATTCATCTCTTTCACTCGTACAATTTGTCTTTCTTTCTTTCTTACTTTCTTTCTTTCTACCAACCAATTGTCATTTTCTTTCTTTCTTTCTTTCTTTCTTTCTTTTTATGAGTATCTTATAGTTCTACACGGCCTATTCGCAGGCAATAAAAGTTTCACACATATACTCTCTCTTTGTATCTCCTTTCTCTCCCTACTCCTCTCTCCCCCCCCTCTCTCTCTCTCTCTCTCTCTCTTACTCTATTCGTGTCTCTCTCTTTTACAAACACACATACAGAAGCATATATATATATATATATGTGTGTGTGTGTGTGTGTGTGTGTGTGTAAAGGGAAGCCGCATATATAGAGGAAGGTTATTGCCTTTTATAACAATGCATAGTATATATTAAAACACATTCGGTCTCTCTCTCTTTCTCTCTCTCTCTCTCTCTCTCTCTCTCTCATACACACACACACACACATACACACACACACACGAGACCAAGATAAAAATGTTTATATCATACGTAGAGAATAAGAAAGATTGCGCTTGCACCAAACTTGGAGTGGATAAAAAAATGATTGTTTATTTTCATATTATATACGTATGCACGTGTGACAGTGTTTCGTGTTCAACAGCATATGTTATATCGAGCGCGTTATATATGTATTCAAATTTTGGTTGTTTAAAGAAGATTTTTATCAACAACAACGACAAAAAAGGTAAGAAGTACATTTATGAGGAATATGTGATGACACTTAAAATTCACTTTTCGCAACAACGAAAAGGAAAAAAAATAGAAAAAAAAAAGGAAAATGCTGATTTCATAGGAAAATTATAAAAACATCAATAAAGTACAGTGTACCACCAGTTGTTATGATGCATCATCATCATCATCATCATTTCGTGTTGCTAGCACAGATCTCTCTGACTCTCTTTCACCACCCGTCTCTGTTGTGCATCCCGGGATGTCTTCCAGGCTAGATCCTGTATCAGCACAGAGCTGGTCATTCTGCCTTTGCTCGTCCATGTGAAGGGGTCAACAGGAGTATATCGCTTATGAGTTTGTCACCACTTCTCCAGCAGTGTCCCGCATGTCTGGTTCGTCTAACTTGAATATTTTTGGTGATGGGTGGTAGGTGGTCGTACAGCTGCTGTTTTGTTGGGTATTGCCCCCGGGACTTGTTCAATACAGTCCCAGCATTCTTGTGTAATTGCTTTTTCTCCATGGGTTTAGGTAGCGTCCATGTGGTGCATCCATATAACAGTATCGACACCACCGCTGCTTAGAAAAAACTGCGTTTTATTTATCGATCTGGTCTGACTTCAAAATGACCGATAGCCTATCGATAGCCGTCCATGCCTCAAAATAATGAATTTTTGAAGTCATGGAGAGTTAAAGTACTTGACTGAAGATAGATAGATAGATAGATTTAATCTGAAAAATAGACAAATATGATTATATAAAGAAAGGTAGATAAAAAAAGAGTCAATATAATAAACGGATAGATAGATAGATAGATAGATAGATAAATAGATACGAATACAGTTGATATATAAATAGATAGGTATGAATAGACCGTGATTTGATTGATAGATTGATAGATGTATTGAAAAAGAGAGATATAGACAGTCAGTTAAGCAGATAGATAGATAGATAGATCCCTGATAATGGAACGGAGAGGAAATAAACAGTGGACTCCATAAGCTGAGGAAGAGATTGCATGTGAGAGAAATGATCAAACTGGAACAGACAATCGGAACATACTGTGATAAAGAGATACAAGATTGACAGATATTGATATGAACAGATTTAAAAAGCGAGACAGAGACACAACGAGTTGGAGAACTATTTGAAAAGAATGAAATAAAGAGACAAAAGGATTGACTATTTTCGTGATTGAGATAAAACTATAAATATTCATTGAGATCGATCTTTACTATCAACTGATTGATCGTTAGATCGATAAAAAGAGAGAGTGTATCAAAAAAGGTGTTTGTTGTGGCGATCGGTAAAGACAGGGATATAACAAGTGTAAGCGAGTGAGTGCGAGAGGTAGAGAATAAAAAAAAGAGGTAGTAGAAGAAGAAGAAGAAGAAGAAGAAGAAGAAGAAGAAGAAGAAGAAGAAGAAGAAGAAGAGCGAGAGAGAGGGAGATAGAGAGAGAGAGAGAGAGAGAAAGAAAGATAGACAGAGAGAGAAAGAGAGAGAGTGAGAGAGAGAGAGTAGCAAATCGATTGATAAATACGCAGACAGCTAGAGAATAAAGATCGATTGAACATTTGATATGAACAAATTATGGAACTGACACTCAACTGGTCCGTTAGATAGACCGAGGGATAGCCGAAATTTTATGTGTATGTATCCGAACGGCTGAAAAATGAGAAATCTTGGACTGGACTAAGACTGATGGAAAAAATATTCGTACTCTAGTATCGAGGGCAAATATATCGTTTCACACACTTGCTCCTATGAACATACATACATGCATACAGATAGATAGATAGATAAGCAAGCTGAAATAGAGAAATAGATGGATAGATATATAGATGGATACTATATTAAAGATACTGGTATATTGGTACCAATATCTTCAAAACAGTATCTATCAGTTCAATTTTGTTAACGGAGTTTATAAAGCCCTGAAATCAAAACTACACGTTATTATATAATGTTGCGTTGCCATATACACGAATATGGCCATGTGCGAAATAGACATGTAATGTTCATAACGATAGAATATATAAAGAACAGGAATCTCAAAAACACGTAACGACTTTTTGTTCAGGTACGAAACTTTTTTATTAACTTTGAGTTAAAGGTTTCGACGTAAGGAGGAGAGACACAATCTTCTATGCTGTCTTATTCATTTGGCCCCCAACTCGAGCGGCCCCCATCGGGCGTACGTTCGCCTCGCGCCTGCGAGCTCCAAAATCGATCCTTCTCGTTCGGCGTCCAAAAACCCGACTCTTATTTTCTTCAAATTCTCACACAAACTTCCACGTGCTTCCGGTGCGTGACGTCACCCGCACCTTGTCACCCAGTATCGTCTCGGACTGTTATGACATCTGAATGACAACTCCATCCGCTCGCACGCACCCGCGTTAACACCTGCTTCAACTTTACACCCAACCAACACATGTGCTGAGCCGAAAGGTTCTCAGCCTAACTAAACTCAAAGGCATGAACCGAAATCCCTCGGCTATTTCATAACAATAAGTCTGCCATTCTTCAGAATATGTTTTTAACAGATGTTCGTGAAAATATGAAATTATTAGTTGGTATATCTTGTTTGCATTTTATTCTACACTTTAAACACGTGCACACTTTTATATATATATATATATATATATATATAAGTGAGTGTGTGTGTGTGTGTGTGTGTGTGTGTGTGTGTGTGTGTGTGTGTGTGTGTGTGTGTGAAATATAAAATAAGATGATAATGAAAAAAAATCTCTGCTGAATTTCACATTGTCGATCCCCTGGCGAAATAGTATTCAAGACGTTTTGAAAAAGTGTTGAAAACTTGTTTAACATCGAGGAACTCAGAGTCGTGAATTCCTATTCTATTTTATTACTATCTTATTTTATATTTGATGTATACTGTGATATTACTCTGCACTTTTGTACTTCGACTGCAGTGAGATTTTACGTATTAAAAACGATTTTAGTATTTCATTTTAATTATATATATATATATATATATATATGTATATATATTGTGTGTGATTCGTAGGTATTCTCAAAACCAGAAAGGTATCGACAAGCAAACCAACGCTAAATCGGGTATGTAAGTAAATTTGAAACAAAAATGCGGAAAACATTTTTTTTAAATATTTTACACTTTTATGAAGTTAAATTTGAAGCATTTTTACATCACTTTTTTAAATTCTTAAATCACAAATTTTTGTTATATATATATATATATATATGTGTGTGTGTGTGTGTGTGTGTGTGTGTGTGTGTGTGTGCTGAATACTTCACTTCGTATATGTGTGTGTGTGTGTGTGTGTGTGCTGAATACTTCACTTCGTATATAGAATTAATCCATAAAATATACTTGCTCCTATATTTTTTTTCATGTACGAAATCCTGAAATATTCTTGATATGATCCAGTTTTGTTTCATACACTCATTGAGAACTCCTCTTGTAGAGAATTCTCTAGAGCACAAGAACCACTTTTTTCCGAATTTCAATTTCAGAAAAAAATGTAATAATACTAGAATCCTTTAAAGAAACATCATAACAAAGTGAAATTCCTATTTGAACATTATTTTTAAATGCGTTAACTTAGAGAATAAACCAAGTTGCAGTTTATTTTCCACTTATGATTTCGTGGAGTCTGGTTTAGCCATGACTGTCATTTTCTATCATCGTATTTCTCGATATAGCGGCCATAGCCATAAAAGATCAATAAGAATTATTCCTTCTTTCTTTCTTCAATTTCTTAATTCCTAAAGAAGAACATCAGTATGATCACATATCACTATTAAAACGGTAACTTAACAAGTTCATGGATCTAGTTCCTTCTGAAACTTTAACTATCGGACTTCATGAGATTTTACATTTGAAAGCTATTCTGCAATAGCGGCATCGAACAATTTTTATGTATTTATCTCATTTGTATTTTTCTTTTTATCATATGTATATGTTGGCCTAAAGGGTAAATTGGAGCAATCCAGGGGATGGAGTAGCGCCCTCCCCTACACCTTGGTGTGGTAGCTATTGAAAAGTGACCCTTCGGGTCACTCTCGACTACGGTCGCTAACTTTACTTATATATATATATATATATATATATATATATATATTCACACACACACACACACACACACACACACACACACACATATATATATATATATTTATATATATATATATCCTCTGGCTGGTCTGTCTTAGTATACTTTGATTACATCCTCTGCATTGAAGTAAGACCTCTCAAAAAAGAGTATCTTGAGTTTGAAACTAAATTGTATTTGGTTGTGAGGCTCTAGATCCAGAGACCGAGGGGTGTTTAGAAGTTGTCTTTATTGCCTCTCCTCCCAGGTCCACATTAACCTAGAATAGTCGTAACTTTTAAGGTTCCATCAATGGTTCAACTAGATCAGTACAAAAATTGTATTATATAGGAATACTTGATGTCGTATGAGTGCAAAAACTCTCAAGAATCAAGACAAATAAATCTAAACATAAATATGCAATGCACGGTATTCCCAAACTGCTGGGCGTAACATAACTACCGATAGGTCAACATCGCGTTAAAATCAATCAATCAAATGTTTAGACATCTATATATAATAACACTGAAAATTTCAAATTCATAAATATTTCTTTTCCTGTACCAGAAACTTGAGACTTGAGAATAAGTTGTTGAGAAAACGGACAGTCCTATACATCATTTATTTATCTGCCCACTCGCAAACCATGTACATTTATGTTTACAAGAAAAGAGAAAATAAAATTTTATATCTATGCCATTCATGTTCACTTTCTACATTTTTAGAAAGTTTTAAATATATCGTCTGACAAGTAAATTCAATCGCTCTTCGATATAAAGTGCGGTTCCTAAGAATTTGAACAAGGTCTATGTTTAGTGTTGTCTTTGATCGCAAGTTCATAAAGAATTTTAATCAGAAAGAAATCCAATAACCTTTGTGGAAAAGAAAATCTTTCAAATAGATGATTGGCACTCTTCTTTTAAATCTTCCTTCATTGATTCGGAACTGAAATTATTGAAAGGGATAAATAACTTTGTTTTATTTAAAAAATGAAACAAAAAAAACAAACCCAGAAATACATTTCCATACTTTTATTATTCAGAAATACAAATCCAGGAGTGTTTGGCCACAATAGAATTTGTTTCCATTTAAAATTTTCCAAATCAGGTGATTAAAACAAAACCTCTTTTTCTTCAAATATTCATAAGTGTAGTGTAGCATACATTTAAACTCTCTCTCTCTCTCTCTCTCTCTCTCTCTCACTCACACACACACACACACACACACACACACATATATATATATATATATATATATATATATATATATATATATATATATATATAGGAGTAATCTGCATTGATAGTTTTCACTCAACGAATGGATATGCAATGGTACCAGTGAAATTTTCATCTTTTATCTCGTAGCCTATCAATTTTTAAAAACCTTTTTAAAAAAACATTGAAAAACTTGTATTCAAAAAAGCCTTTTCGCCTGACGATGACTTAAGGTAGAAACTAGTTGGAGACAATCAAAAAATGAATAACACAAACGAAATATTCTTATTTGTTTTATAACTTTTGTTCATCTTTAAAATAACTATCGCAATATATATATATATATATATATATATATATATATATATATATATATACCAGAGGAAACTATGATTCATTCGATTTGATTTCTTTCTTAATAGGTTTTTCAACCTTCCTGGATTATTTTACATCAAAGCCATCCAAGACAAATTAAAAGGAAAACAGGAAAACTTTTGAACCCATAATTTGGAGGATAGGGTGTTTCAATAACTTTCCCAAGTCGAAAAGGGGACTTGATAGAATGACTGGAGTTCGAACTTTTTAACTTGGGGGCTGCAATCCAGAACTTCAGGTTTTACGCTACGAGGATTCTTCCCCTGCTTTGAGACTGAGATAATATGATAGTTTCGATTGGTGCCAGATCGAATCTAAGTAATCGAACGTCGTATTTTAAGTAAATCAGGTCCTTTTTACTGTAAGTATGGCGCAGCATAATCTTGTCACGTAGTATTTTACCTAGTTGATTTTGTGCTGATTAAACATCGTAAATACTGGGCGTGAGGAAAGAAAGAAAGAAGAAAGAAAGAAAGAAAGTAAACCGAGAGTAGTTAAAAGAGAAAACCAATATTAATAGATAACCTCGTCTAAGTGAGTCTGAAGCTAAGTAGTAGTAGTAGTAGTAGTAATAATAATAATAATAATAATAATAATAATAATAATGATTATAATGTTTCTATAGAGAAGCTTGTGTGTGTCATTTTCGGCAGACACGTGTGCTAAATAATGTATACTGTCGAGAAGAACGACTGAAGAAAATAGGGTGAAACTAGAGAAGCAAAACAGCTCAAGTGTTGTTTAGTTTGAGGTGCATCTGTAAGTCTCCACGGAGAATACACAGGTTGCTTCTTACGGCTTCTGTTCGCTTTTCTATACACACTAAGTTTACAAATGTCATCATCAGTCTTTTCATTCTACGATTATTCTACTTTTTTTGTGTTTTGCCTTGCTTTAATGTCTCTGTAAAAACATAAGTATCATATGAACTCGTGTATCGGTCGAATTTCGCAGACCTATGTTTTAGACATCGACTGATACATGAAAGACTGTGAGCTGGACATTCAAACATTCTGAAATACTATAGTTTTAAGAAGGGCACCTCGGTGAGTATAAAGGTTAGCGAGTTAGTGGATCAGACTGCTGATAAGGAGTTCAAATCCAACTGGGTACTCCATAGTTCTGGTCTTGTGCCAAATTAAGCAAAGAATTATTCGTACAGTTGATTGTATTCTTGTTTCTGTTATTCATATGATGTTTTGATCGGTTTATTCTCGCTCTTTGTCAGGTGTAATATGCATTCCCAAAAAGGAAGAACAAGACTATCTGAGAGAATGTGACGGTTGAAACGTAGTTCGAAGAAAAGAAACAAGGAGGAATTCAGTTGTCTAAATAATTCTTTGAATGAATAAATAATGATAGGGACTAGCAGCAACTCCCGGCTTTAAAAAACTATTCCCATCGATTAATGACTCCGGTTATAAATGAATTGTTGACCTATACAAGAGATCGACTTATCCACAAGTCTTATGGTTCGTTTATTTTCTTCTTCTTCTTCTTCTTCTTCTTCTTCTTCTTCTTTATTATAATTGTCATTATTATTGCTCTCTGCGAATTTTTTCTACCAGCCTTGTTACTGAAATCTGAATGACATCATATCTCCTCAGGTCTTCAGGACTCTTCTAAGTATTCCTGATCTTAATAATGTTTTGACCTGGTTGCCTCTTCTTCTTCTTCTTCTTCTTCTTCTTATTATTATTATTATTATACTCTTTGCGAGTTTTTCACAACAGTGTTAGCTGATAGTCCTTTACTGGAGTCTGAGTAATAGTAAGTCTCTCACAGGTTAATGACTCGTGTTAGTATTCTGGCCAATCTTGATAATGCTGTAGTTGGGATAGTATCTCCGTTTGTCTTCTGTTTTCTAACTCATTTAGTCCTAAGCCTTTAGGGACTGTTCTGGGCACACCGATTACAATTGGTATCATTGTCTCCTTCATGATCCACAGTTTTCATTCATTATTGTTATCATTATTATCATTTTTAATATTATCATTATCGTTGTTGTTGTTGTTGTTGTTATGCTTCTTCTGTCCACCTATGGTAAGAGGCTACAGCAAACTATATCAAATATTTATTACTATTCATAACATGTGCGCCGACAGGTAAATTTCTGTTCTTCCACCTCACTTTGCAAATGTTGAACCGTTCCAAGTGTTCAATTGTTATCAGTGCAAAATTTTTTACTTGACCAAGGTCTTCATAATTCATATTTATTAGCATGATACTCATTTAATTATCACACTCGTGACATCTGATAAGTCACGCTAAAGATTAAATGATCACAGGCCTCTTTTCTACACCTGAACTCAATATTCTTGAAGCTGTCTACAGTAATACCATTGTCTATCTCTAATCAATTATTGCTATCATTAGTTGTTGTAGTAGTATTGTATTAGTATATCATTTCGGAGTTTTTCACATAATCAGTAACATGTGAATTTCATTGAACGACACAAAGTATTCTTATGATCCCCAGGGCTCTAACTACGATTGGTATCACAGTCAAATTTATGTTCTGTAACCTTCTTAGATCTCATGGTTTTTTCCGTTTTTCGATTCCTTTACCTCAATGATCTACCAAAAAGTTGATGTGTACTATCTGACAAATTATTTTCTCTTTTTTAAAAGATTAACTAAAACTGCTCTTTCGGCTGGGATTGACTGATCCGTTTGTATCTCAAAATGCCAACAAATTTTGTGTCGTTATCATTATCATTTTACATATTGCGAGTTTTTCAAACCAGTTTTAATTGAAGGGTTTTTATTGAAGACAAGTCTTCACAGGTCTTCAGGACTCTTCCAAGTAAATTAGCTGATCGTGACAGTGCTGTGGTCAGGATGGTTCAGATTATTCCTCAAATATGCAGTGCTCCCATTTTCTTTTCCATGCCGTTCGGGGCCATTGCAAGGGCACCAGATTATTGCTATCGAAATGATAATTTTTCAATGGAGTCTGGCTGACCGCAAGTGTCCTCAGGTCTCCAAGTATCTTTTTCGTACCCTGACTGATTTTAATGATACCGTGCTTTGGATGGTTTCAATTCTTCGTCTTATCTCCACTTCAGCCAGTCTTTCTTCCTCGTCCCTGTGGATTGTTTCTCGGACCTGATTATTATTATTATTATTATCTGTTTAACCCGAGTTATGCTTCAGATGTTTGTTCAATCCGGTGATTAGATTAGTGTTTTCATCATCAGCAGCTTAAACAATTCTCATAGATTATTAATTATGATGAGTACTAGTTTCAGCTGTCTGTATTTTAATAATGTTGGAACCCTAAACATATTGAAGCAAAAGATTCACCCCCCACACCCACACAGACAACACACACACACACACACACACAGATAACACACACACACACACACACACACACACACACACACACACACACACACACACACACACACACATATATATATATATATATATATATATATATATATATATATATATATATATATGTCTAACGGTACATATTAATTATTTTTAATGCTAAATGCAAGCAAGCGATAATGGATTGATTTTTTAAAAATCATCCCAACTCTACTGGAAATAGATTAGAATTAAGGCGTAAAAAGATTTCAGTATATTTTTTGTGAAATTAAAATTATTAAACTCTTAGAAATATTACAGATGAAAGTAGCACAAGAATCTGAAAAGAAAAAGTGAGTGTCTCTTAGATCAGGTACAAAGCCCCAAGTATGAGCACCTGGTGAGGATCAAACTCACCACTAATTATTGATCTGTACTACAAGTTTATTTATGATTACATTATATACGCAAGGGTGTATCTGTTGTTGATGATGACGATGATGATGATGATGATGATTATATGATTGTTTATCCATTGATTTTTTCCCTCATTTTATTATTATTTTCATTGCAATCATTTTTCAAAATTTAATTTATAATCAATAATTGCTTACAAATAGACAATTTAAAAGGCGGTTAACGGAATTTAGCAATCATTTGATATACTATGTTACATAACTTCATCTACTATTTGCGATACATGAGATGAATGTAAACATTTGACACTTATTGTTTATCTTGTTGATTTTTTTCATATTATAAGATTTATTGACAATCAACATGTACTCACGTACTTTATTGAAAAGAAAAGAAAATAAAATAAAAATAAAAGGAAAACATACTATATAAATATATTTGCAAATAAATAACAAATATCCTTTCATTGCATTCAAAAAGTTAAGAAAATAAAAAAAGTCTTAATTGCACGATTTTTAGAAATATTAATCGATCTTTTTACTTTTTGTTTTCGTATTTAGAATTAAACTGCATCCTTTGCAAAAATTATTTTATTTCACTCTCATAAGATATTTCTCTTTTTATATCATGAAAAAATTAAAACTTTTATTGTAGGATCCTGTTGTTCCAAATTCTATTGATTGATTTGTATAACATCATTGGGGGAATTTCCCTTAAAGTTATGAAAGGTGATATTAACGCTTCTGAATTTCTTCAAGTTTCTGATTGGAAAAAAAAAAAAAAGAGACAGCAGTTTGTTTATATCTTCGTCATTTCTTTTCACCTATGTTTGTCTTACATTAGTTTTTTTTTCCGATTATTCAGAACCGGATATTGATCCTAATTCAACCTTTACAAATTTCACTTTTATTTTTTTCCAAATTATATTACAGATTTTATAAGTATCTGTATGTATTGACTTTAATCGATGTCAAATAGAAAAGATCGTTCATTCACCCGTTCCAGCTGTTACGTTTTTCTAAGACTTCAAGC